>PVJD01010465.1:0-53429 GCA_004026545.1 Mormoops blainvillei | reverse complement strand
CCCCTCCTGTGCTTCCTCCTCCCCGACTTGACTCAGGGGCGAGGTGGTCGTCTTCCTCCTGCCCCTTGCCCCATGGTGATCCTGGCCTAGCAAGACCTAGGGGGCAGCCCAGCACCTTCAGCTGCCTGCTGAAGGGGAGGTGGGCGCTGGTGGCTGTGGGGATGTCTGTGTCTGGTGTGGGCTGGACCAGGGGGACGGCGGGAAGGGAAGGAAGGCGTCACCGGGTCCCAGTGCTCTCCTGCCCACCCAGGCCCTTGGCCACCAGGCTCTGCTCCAACTCAGGCGAGGCACCACGGCAAGTGCCCTGGGACTGTGTGTGTGTGTGGTGGGGGTGATGGCAACTGCCCTTCTGCAGGGCCATCCCAGCCCAGTGCCCCTGCAGTGTCCCCAGTCCCCTGCCCAGGGGTCCCAGTCCTGCAGATCCTCCTCAGGGGACCTCGATCTGGAAGGCGCCGCTGGCCTCCTCCCCAGTGTGCCCCAGGGCCTGAGGGCTGTTTGTCAGGAGTCAGGCCCCCCAGGAGGCCGAGGCTGGCCCAGCTGCCCCCTGGGAGGTGATGCAAGGCGTGCCTGGAAAGGGTGGAGTCAGGGTGGTGGTCTCAGAGGCCGCGAGGGCGGAGGCCCAAGGTGAAGGAGGAAGTCAGTGGTGGGCTGGGAGGGCAGGCAAGAGGGGTGCTGGGTGGAGCCCTGAGCACCCCTGGCCCCTCCTGGGTTGCTGGGCCCACAGGCCCTGCACGGGTGGGAAACCAGCAGCGGGTGGGGCCTACAGGGTTGCAACCTGGAGCTGGGGGCCCTGGAGCTCTCACTGTGACGTCAGCATGAGACTGTTGCCTGCTGTCCCCTTGGGCATCTGCCCAGGGCTCATCCCTGGGCCTGCCCTGGGGTCCCCTGGGGGGGGCTCAGCCCGCCGGATCAGGCGTTTGTGCCTGCGCCAGCCTGTCTCTCCTGCCTCATCATCCCTCCAAAAGCCCTTTTTTCAAAAAGCCCTAGGTGGCCAAAGCTGGGGAGTGTGTGTCAGATCTTGGGTGGGCGCTGAGGGGCAGAGGCCACTGAGAGAGACCATGGGGAGGGGAGGAAGCCCCCCAGAGGGTGAGGGGTTGGGGGTCAACCCTGTCAGGGCAGTACCCAGAGCACCACTGAGGCCAGGGCCATGTGCCCACCCCGTGGGGGCTGCTCCAGGGCCAGGCTCTGCGCAGAGGAGGACAGGCATCCCTTCAGCAAGTGGCCTCACCATCTCGAGCATCAGTTTTCCCTTTGTGCGGGACAGACCGCCAGGCCCCCGCCCCTCCCTGGCCGCTGAGCCCACAGGAACTGGGCTGCAGAGAGGGTTGAGGATCTTGACGCATTTAAAACTTCTTTTAGCTTTTGGCCCTGACTGGTGTGGCTCAGTTGTTTGAGCATATCATCCTGCAAAGCGAGAGGTCGCTGGTCTGATTCCCGGTGGGGGCCCAGGCCTGGGTTGTGGGCCCGGTCCCTGGCCCCAGGGGCATGTGAGAGGCAGTGGGTTGGTGTTTCTCTCCCCGTCTTTCCCCCTTCCTTCCCCTCTCTCTAAAAGATAAATAAATAAAATTAAAAAAAACAAGCTTATTTTAGTTTTTGGACAAAATGACCTTGCTGTTGGTCACATTCCAACAAGACTGAGGAAGATAAGGAAGAGCCACCAGAACCCAAAAACCCTGGAACCCCGTGGAGGAGCAAGGGGCACAGAGCCCAGGGCTGCGGGAGGTGAGCTGTGAGTCCCGGGGCCTGGGGCGGGGCAGGGGCACCTCCAGGGACGCACAGCCGGCCAGGGCGGCGGGCCCAGCCCCTGAGCAGGCCCAGGGAGCCTGCAGCTGGGCCATCCCGGGGTCTGCCTGGGGACTTGTCTGCAGTCCCGGTAGTCGAGTCGAACGAAGGCTCCACAATTGCGCAGTGGGCGCCCTGACCCACTACCTGCCCCCGCGGCGGACAGCGCTGTCGTCAGCCCTACAGGGCAAGGAAAGGGGTGTTCGCACCTATTTGTGTCCTAGAGATTGTGGGAGCCCAAAGTGAGGCTTGGAGGGCAGGGTTTTGAAACGAGGGGGTGAACGTGGCCCGGGCAGGTTTCCCGGACGAAGACCCTGCCCGGCTCCGACCCGCGAGGGCCAACCTCCACCGCCGCGGACCCGGAACCGCTGCCGGCCCGGCTCCGCGCGGCCCACGAGCGCCGCCTGGTGTAGACGCGAGGTCTGGCCACCCCGCGCGCCGCTTCCCGGCTGCGATTGAGTGACGGAGCGGGACCAAATGACGGGAGGGGGCGGGACCAGGAAGGGCGGAGTCGCCGGACCAAGGGCGAGGCCGGGCAACGGGACGGGGCCGGCCGGTGGGACCCACCACTAGCCGGGCTCAACGTAGGACTGAATGACAGAAGGGGGCGGGGCCTGGTGAAGGGCCGGGGCCGGGTCGAGCGGCCGGGAGAGGACGAGGCTGGGTGTGGGGGCGGGACCGACCGACGGGGCGGGGCCGAGCGACCTAGAGAGGGCGGGGCCGGGGGCCGGGGGCGGCACCGAGGGACCCATCTGAGTGCCCGGCAAAAGCGGGCGCCGCAGGACCTGAAGGGGGCGGGATGTCTGTGCGGGCTCCCCGAGGGGCCTTTGCATCTGCGGACTGAGCGAACAAGAGGGTGGACGGCACCGGGCGAGCCCTTGAGGGCCCGCATGGAACGCAAAGGCACCGCTAGGTCCGTCTGCCTGCGGCGGGACGTCCGCCCTGTCCTGCCCTCGGACATCTGCGCTCCTGGTTCTCGGGCCTTCGCTCTCGGGCTTCAGTCGCCACCTGCTCCCCGGAGTCTCTGGCTCGCAGCCGGCAGACCCTGGGATCCCTCGGACTCTAACCACGTGGGCCAATTCCCTATAATAATAAAATCTGTATCTACTGCTTGTCTTTCGGTGGGAAACTTTAACACAATACACAATGGGATTATTATTATCTGGCCGTAAAAAGAGAGGGAAATTCTGGCACCCACTACGGGGTGGACCTGGAGGACATGCTACGTGAAATAAGCCAGTCCAGACACCGAAGGACACGTGCTGTGTGACTGCACGCACGTGAGGTCCCGGGAAGAGTCACACCCACAGAGAGCGGAGCGCGGTGCCGGGCGCGGGGCGTGGGGGTGGGGCGAGTGGGGCGTGGGAACAGAGTTTCCGCTTGGGAAGACGGAAAGCTCTGGAGAGGAGGATCGTGCGTGCGGAAATGGCTGGGATGGTAAATTTTATGTGATGTGTGTTTATCCCAAACAATAAAAAAGAACAAAAAGATGGTGGTACGTAATTGAGGTTCAATAAATGCTCCTCCCTCTCGCAGAGTCCCACCACTGTAATCAATAGATACATAAAAACACCAACCCTTCACAGCGCGGTCTAGACGAGCGTCCGTGCGAACATCCGGCACCGGAGCCTGGCCGCCCCCGCACTTTTCTCCTGATGCCCTCGGGCTTCTCCAGCCCGTCCATCCGTGTCGTCTCCTCCGCATGTTGTGGCTTGGACGTTTGGACGCAAAGAGTTTCATTGAAATGGTGTTGCGCCTCTGACTCCTATAGTTCGGGATTTTCAAGGAGGAGGGGTGGGAGAGTCTTCTCACCATCAGAAGGCAGGGCACCCAGAGCAGGTTTCTCCTCCGGCCTGGCCGCCCGATGGCCTGGCACCTGCTGGAGCCATCTTGCCCCCGTCAGCACAAATCTTGCGGCCTCAGCAGCTGGCGTCCCTATGGCTTCAGCTACCCTGGCGGGTGAGCCAGCAACAGGCGGCCTGTGTGGCCGGGGCAGGTGTGTGCGTGCACACATGGGACCCTGGGGACCACGCATGGCGGGGGAGGGGGTGGCTGTGACTATCTGGGCGCAGGAACCGGAAGGGGGGGAGGAGCCCCCTCAGCAAGTCCCGCGCTCGGTGCCGGGGGCGAGCGGCAGTCTGGGCTGAGGCGTTGGGAGCCCGGGGGCAGGGCCTGTGTCTGAGCACCTGTGTGCAGGTCTGTGTGCGGCTGCGGCCTCTTGTCACTAAACAGTCCGGCACCCGGCTCCCTCCGGAGCCAGCTTTGCTCTGAGTGCGAGGCAGGTCAGGTTTCCCTGAGAATAGCCCCCTGCTGCCCTGACCTCCTGGTGACCTGCCCCCTTCCCCCAGCCATGGGACACTGTCCCCGTCTCGGCTGCGGAGCGGGGCGCAGCCCCTGCCACACTCACAGGGGGCGGAGGGCAGTGGGAGGATCGTTTGCACCCTCCCCTGTCTTAGAGCTTCTGCCAGGTGCTGGGTCCACAGGGACGTGAGGGGGATGCCTGACCAAATAAGTGATGACAGCCGTGGCGAGGGTCTCGCTGTAGGCAGGGAGGAGCGTGATGTGGTGGAGAGGGCGGCCCCTCCGCTGCCCTCAGCCTGAGGTGTCCGTCCTTGCCGTGGCCTTGGGAGGGCTGGGCTGGGGTGGGGGCCCTGGCTAGGACTCAGTGCCCGAGGGGGGCTCCGAGGTGAGGGGATGCCCAGGCAGAGGAGGGCCAGGAAGGGGCCCCGTGGGGAAGGGCCCGGCCTGTCCCTAAATGGGGCCTGCAGGATCTCCTGGCCATAAAAGGCTCTCGGAATCTGGACCCCGGGGACCCCAGGCAGCCAGGCCCAGCTAAAACACAGCTGCCATCCCTGCCCCTTGTGTTCTGCCCACAGCAGCTCTAGTGACACGGCCTGCAGCGTCCCCTCAGCCAGCCCCAGACATGGTAAGGCCGCTCCTGCTCCCGCAGAGCCCCCGTGGGCTGCTGGGCGGTGGACCGGGGCTGGGGGCTGGGAGTGGTGCCTGGGGCGGAGAAGATGGGCAGGGCCCCAGGCACAGGGACGGCCGGGTCTGGAGCTGTAAGGGTCTCTCCGGGAACCCGAGGAAACAGTTCTGCAAGGCTGGACAGAGAGGGCAGAGTGGGGGACTGGGCCACGCGGCCCTTTCCCTAAGTTTCCGCGGTGGTGGCAGGCAGGCGTGGCCAGGTGCTGCACTGTCCGCCTGGGATACCAGGACAGGCTGTCCCCCAAGCCCCGTGCATGTGCAGGCCTGGCAGCCCCTTGCCCCGGAGCCCTCACCCCGGCCTGGGTCAGGCTCCTGCCCACGTCGGCCTTGGCTGTCCTTCACCTGGTCTCACTGTGCGTCCACTGCTGGGGTCCCCTGCCCTGCAGCCCCTACTGCCGCTCCCTCAGGTGGCTGCCTCGTGCCCCAGCCCCTGGGTGCCTGGTGCCCCGACCTGGGCCACCTCAAGTGCCCTTCCCTTTCGGCTGCCTGTCGGAGCCCCGCTCACCCCTCAGGACCCGCCACTTGTCCCTTGTCCTGGAGCTGGCTCCCGGCCGGGGCCTCCTTTTCCACACGCGTGTGAGCTCCAAAGGGTGTCTTGTGCCACGTGCCCTGCCTGGGGCCTCAAGCCTTCCCTGCATGGAGGGCAGAGGGCCCCTGTGAGGCTGGCTGCCGTGTCCCCGCGTCCCCACAGACGGAGCGCCTGACAGCCGCACAGGTCACAGAGTACAAGGGCGTCTTCGAGATGTTCGACGAGGAGGGCAACGGGGAGGTGAAGACCGGCGAGCTGGAGCGGCTGATGAGTCTGCTGGGCATCAACCCCACGAAGAGCGAGCTGACTTCCATGGCCAAGGACGTGGACCGGGACAGTGAGCCCAGGGGGGCGCCCGGCGGGGTCGCTGTGCGGGGTGTGGGGCTGCGCCCTGCCCCTCACGCGGCCGTCCTGCCCTGTGCGCCCCGCAGACAAAGGCTTCTTCAACTGCGAGAGTTTCCTGGCCCTGATGGGAATCTACTGGGAGAAGGCCCAGAACCAGGAGGGCGAGCTGCGGGCAGCCTTCCGAGTCTTCGACAAGGAGGGCAAGGGCTACATCGACTGGGACACCCTCAAGTAGGGCCGGGCTGCTGGGGTGGGCGAGGGGAGGTGCCCCACGGGCTGCCGCTCATTGCGGGGTCGGTGTCCCGCAGGTATGTGCTCATGAATGCCGGCGAGCCCCTCAATGAGGTAGAAGCTGAGCAGATGATGAAGGAGGCGGACAAGGACGGGGACGGGACCATCGACTATGAGGGTGAGCAGGGGACGGGCCCTGGGAGCCCACGGCCCAGCCAGGCTGGGCCGCTGACCTACCCTCTGTTTTCAGAGTTTGTGGCCATGATGACCGGGGAGTCCTTCAAGCTGGTCCAGTAGGAGCAGCTGCGCCGGCTGTGGGCTGCCTGCCCAACCCTGGAGCTGCTGCCACCAGCCCCGCCCCGCCCCGCCCCGCCCCGGCAATGTGGCCAATAAATGCGCTCGCCAGACTCGTGTGTGGGCTTCACCGTTTCCTGCCTCGCAAAGATGTGGGTCTGGGGAAGGGACAAGGTTTTCCAGAGTCACTCATGGCACACAGCCTGTCACTTCTGCTGTGACACTTGACACCACCCACAACAGCAGCCCGAAGGTGAGGTGGGGCACAGGTCAAGCCCAAGCACTCGCCCTGTCTGCCTGCACTGGGGCGGCTGTCTGGGAGCCCCTCCCGGAGCCCTTTCATACAGGTGGACCCCGGTTGGATACAAATTTTATTCTCTCCAAAAAGCTGCGTGGGGCTTCCTTTGGGCAGGGCGCCTCCTGGGGCAGGGCCAGGGGCTGGGGCCAGACACAGCAGCCGGTGTGTGTGCGTCCACCTGGTGTGGCCTGGCAACGAGGCCAGGGCTGCAGCGACGTGCTGGGCGTCTGGCCTCCCCCGGGGAAGGGTGCTCAGGGTGGGCTGGGGTGTCCTGTGAGCACGAAGTGTCTGGTGGCAATGGGAGCTCAGGTGACCTTCCCCGTCCCCTCTGAGGGGCTTCAGGGCCACAGTTGGTGGTGTTGGGCTTTGAGGCTCAGCTCCTAGGCCTTGGAGGGGTCTCTAGGCCTGAGGCCCCTGAAAGGGGGGCTAGGCTACCGAGGGGGGCAGCTCTTCTTGACTAGGTTTGGCCATCTTGATGGCTTCATCGTAGGAGGGAGGCAGTTCGAAGGCGTAGAGGCTGTAGGCAGGGGGGGTCATGGAGTCGAGGTCCAGCTCCCCGAAGGGCAGGGGTAGCCGTGTGCCCAGCGGGTGCTGCACAGAGCTGTAGGCTGCAGGGAACCAGACTGCGTTTGTGGGGATGCGTCTGGACACCCCCCGCCCCCACTCCCCCTGCAGGCAGGTGGGCTGCTGGCCAGGTGTGCAGGCGCTCACAGGTCACAGTGCTGTGCACAGGGCTGTCACTGTCCCCAGGGATGAACGTCAGGTCGCAAGGCTGAGACCTCGAGGGCAGGTGCGGCTGGGCGTGTGCCCGCTTCCGGAGGCAGCAGAACCGGACACAGCTGGCCGTGACCCCACACAGCAGCAGCAGCAGGACGGCGAGCAGGATAAGCCTGGGCAGGGTGGAGAAAGGCCCTGCCGCTGGAGGGCCCCCCACCACTGGGGCCTGCTCCCCCGCGGCCCAAGCGTGCGAGACAGGAGAGTGGACAGGATGAAAGGTGACCAGAGGATGTCTCTCCAGGCAAGACACCGCCTTCCTGGCAGGGGCCGGGCCCGAGGAGCTGGCCGGCCCTAGCCTCCTGGTGCTGGCCCTGGCTGTCTCTCCAGGGCTGGCCACAAGTGGCCTTGGGCCCACTCCCAGGACACACTGTCCTGGGCAGACCGTACAATCCTGCGCCCTGACCAGTGGCCATGTTCACAAGAGGCTTCCTCAAGAGGGAGGAAGGAGGGAGTGTGAGGTGGGAGTGGGCTCTGGAGGGGAAGTCTGCCCAGGGCTGGGCCAGGACCCATGGCGGGGAGCCCCTGGTGCGGGAGGACAGGAGGTTGGGCTAGGCCTTTCAGGTGGCTGAGGGCCCTGAGCCTTACTGCCGGCCCGGAGGAGGACAGCGCTGCCCACAGGCGGGAAGGGGTCCGGTGGGCTCGGCCTCGGGGCAACCGCCGGACCCGGTTCCGCGCCGCGCCCTCCACTTACCCCACGTGCCACAGGCTGCTCCAGCGGGCCTGGGGCGGGCACCTGCGGAGACAGCAGCACCTGGAGCGGGCGGGCACGGTCCCGCCGGCCGCCCCGCCCCGCCTCCCACAAAGGGCGGGGCCAAGCCCCTGTTGCCCCCCCGCACCCCCTCCCCGCCACCCGCCTCCCACTCACTGGTCCGAGGGGTCGCAGCTGCGGTCTGTGAAGCCCAGCGCCACCTGCGGGGAGAGCGATGAGCTGGGGCGCGGGCGAGCCGGGCGCAGACCCTCCCCGCGGAGCCCAAGCCGAGCGCGCGGCGACCCACCTGCGGCAGCGGCAGGAGCGGCAGCAGCAGCGGCAGGAGCCCGCGGGCGGCTGACGGCCCCGCGGACATGCTGGGCGCGGACCCGGAGCACCCGCCCAGCAGCCCGGCGGCTTTATAGAGACTCCGCCCAACGCAAGCCCCGCCCCCGCCCCGCCCCCCGCCTCCACCCAGTGAGAGCCGCGTCCTTTAGAGGTCCCGCCACCGCAGGCTCCGCCCCTCGGAGGCCCTGTCCGGCGGCCGCGCCCGGGCTCCCTGCCCTAAGGGACCGCCAGCGCGGGGCGGGCCCCTGCTCTTCTCCGACCCTAGGGCCTCGAGGCTTGGGGGCCGATCTCACCCTCTGCCCAGGCGCGAAGCCCTCAGCCTGTCCGGCACTCGGGCTGGGAAGCTGTGGCCGAGGCGGGTGGCCCCCAGGACCGATGTGGCCCAACAGGGCGCGCGCACGCGCGCACACACCCACACACACACCCACACACACCGTGCTCCGTGTCAAGGGCTGTGATGGGCGAACCTCTGGTGCGCCCCAGCCCTGTTCAGCGACAGGTGGCTTGCAACCGCACGGAGGAGGCCGGCGCGGGGTTGGTGAATGGGGACCGGAGCTTGACTCTGGCCCTCCCGCCTCCTGGTCTGCAGACCACTTTCTGGGAGCATTTTATCTTGGAAGCCGTGCTCCCGCTGGGGAACATGGCCTGTGAGGCTTCTGGGCCAGGGGTGCCCACTGTCCATCCTGACTGGGAGCGCTGTTGGTCATTTCTCCCAGGAGGTCCTCTTGCTCCCACCCCTCCGCCCACCAGGCTTGGTGCCCTGTTGGGCTCGCTCCGGTCTGTCTCATCATTGCACCCGGCACACACTTCACGCGCGCCTCTGCCCCCGGAAGGGGCGTGGCCACCCTTGGGGGAGCGGGCCGCCCTGCCTTGGCTCTCTGCTGCCTTGACCTGCCAGGCGCCTGCAGCTCCAACTCTGACCCCTGCCGGGGCTCCGTCCCAAAGCTGTCCCACGCCTCCAGGCTGCGAAGCTGCCCCGGGGGCCCTCTAGCTGGCTCTCCTCCCTCCTCCTGCCTCCAGTGCTTTCCAGGCCCAGCTCAGGAGTGGGAGGGAGAAGGGTGGGCGGTGAGTTCAGGCAGGACTGTGGCCACTCAGGACCAGCGCCCACTAGCAGGAGAGCCAGGCCAGGCTTTGCAGAACAGCGGCTGACCCCGCCTGCTGGTCGCCGCCCAAGGAGGGGGCAGGGGAGGCCTGCAGGGAGAATGCGTTCCTGGGGCCTGGCCCGCAGGCCTCCGACTTCTCTTGCTGCTGCTGGGTGAGGAGGAGGCTTGGGCTCTGGCGGGTCCACCCCAGTGAGGGGCAGCAAGGAACCTAGGTCTGCCCACCCGGCCCTGCCAAAAGCTGCCCCAGGGTCACTGTCACGAGCTCACGGTCAGGGAGAGGGTGGGCTTCCAGGCCCCAAGGGCAGTGAGAAACGGGGAAGGGCAGGCGGCCGCCGACTGGTGTCTGGAGCCTGGGCCCAGCCAAACCTGCAGCGCTGTCCCAGCAGGTGCTGGCACGGGTGGGCTCTGTGGGGACTGTGCCCACCCAGCCACTCCTCTGAAGGCAGGGGCTGGGGTGTGGCCAGCACCCTGAGCCCCCGGGAGCACCCCCCGGGCCTGGGTTGGGGAGGCTGTCGTTTCGAAGGGCCAGTTGTGCCCCAAGGCTGAGCCTGGACTCAGTTCAGGAAAGGGGAGTGACCTCCTGCGCCGGCCTCACCCTGGGCCCCGGCCTGTGTGTCAACGTGTGCTCTCTCCTTGCGGGGTGTCATCCGGGGCGCGGGGGCTTGGGAGGAGCAGGGAGGGCTAAGGGCGCCCCCCGACCCCGGCTTTGGAGTCTCCTTCCCGGTCGCCCTCCTGATGGGCCTCTCCAGCCCTGCCCATTGCCCCCCCGCCCCCGGAGCTCCAGGCACTACCCTCCAGGAGGCCCTGAGAGTCCCCCAGGCAGAGCTCACTGTTTTGTGGACCGATTTGTCTGGGGTGGGGTGGGGGCTGCCTGTCCCCGGGCTCTGTCCCCACCTCTCATTCTGCCCGCACCCGTGAATGAGTGGCTGTCGCCCACACTACACGCCAGCATGCAAGGCACCCAGGGGTTTATTGACAGCTCTTCCCCCCACTGGGCAGGTGCTGGTGGGGCTGGGCGCTCCCAGGGGCTCAGGCAGGAGCAGGCAGCAGGGAGGGAGAGCTCTCGGCCCCTGGTCCCATCAGGTCCAGGGCTGCAGGGAGCTGCCATGGGGGCGGCTGGGTGCCTCGGCCATGTGGTCACGCAGAGGGCTCCCCAATCGAACCCGCCCAGCAGGGAATGCCCGGGTCCCAGGCCCACAGACCGGGAGGGCTTCCGGGGCGGGGCTGGCAGGAGGGTCTCAGGGGTTCCGTGGAGAGGCTCCTGAGACTTCAGGGGCCAGTCAGCACCTGGGCTACGAAGAAGACCTTGTAGATCTCCTTCACGTCCCCCCTGAGCTGCAGCAGGGCAGACACCAGGAGCGGGTGGTCTGGCTGCAATGGGAGGCAGGAGGGAGGGGAGGGAGGAGGGAGACACTCAGCCAGCAGACGCCGCCCCAGGCACACCTGCTGTCTGGCCGCTGCACTGCTCCGCCTGATGTGCCAGGGCCTCCCCTCCCCGGTCCCCACCCCGGTCCCGCACGGTGGGGAGCACCTACGTCGAAGTCGGCGGGCGGCACCCAGGAGATGCTGATGGTCTTGGTCTGGCCACGCTCCACGACGCCCCTGGGGGGCTCAATGGTGAAGCCCTTGTGCTGCAGGGCCGCGACACTGTCCAGGCTGAACTCGACGGTCTGTGGGCGTCGGAGCCGCTGGCGACCCAGGCCAGGCTCGGCTCCCCGGAGGCAGTGGGACGGGGGCGCGGGTGCCCAGCCCCACCCACCCTCTCGGCCCACCCCATGAGCGTGAGGCCGTGGGCTGGGGCTGCCAGGCAGGGGCAGCTGAGGTGCTGGGCGGGCTGGGGCAGTGCTGCGGTCACCTTCTTTGGGGACAGCTGGGTGGTCCGGATGCAGCCCACCTGCAGCTCGCGGGTGGCAGGCAGGGCTGGCGTGTCCGTGTCCAGCTGAAGGTAGTCCAGGGTCACCAGGATGGGCTTTGGCTCCTCAGCTTCTGGGGATAGGGGTCCAGTTGGGGACCAGTGGGGTGCAGCTGGCCGAGGGAGTGAGGGACAGAGGGGCTGGTCCGTTCAGCATGCCCACCCTCGGAGGGCTCACCGTCTCTGCGTTCTGGGTCCCAGGTGGCAGCAATCCCGGTCAGGGACTCCACTGGCACATCCAGGGGGTCTCCGCCCTCAACGAACATCATGTGCTCGCGGGCCGCACCCTTCAGGAGGATCTCCTGGGAGACTTTCTGGGACGGGGCACAGCAGGCTTGTCCGGGGACCTGTGCTGGGCCCCAGGAGCGGGACCCAGCCACCGGTCTCTCCCCGACCACCCCCAACCGGGCTCAGAGCCCAGGCCCTGGGCCTCCCAAGCCGGTAGAGCGGGGGCGCCCCTGCCTTGCACGGGAGGAGGGTGAGGCTGGGCTCCTGGGCACACACCTTCTCAAAGAGGACGACCTGAAGCCTGTCGGAGAAGTACAGGCTCTCGTGGTCCGGGCTGAAAGTCACGGTGAAGTCCTGCACCGCGCCTGGGCCCAAGACGCCCTCTACCGGGACCACACTGAACACGCTCTGGCCGCTGTGGTTCTGCGGGCCTGCAGGCGGGGCTATGGAGGTCCCCGCGCCCCTTCCACCGGACCTCTGCCCCGCCCACGCCCTCTCCGGACAGCAGCCCCCTCCACTTGCCCGCCAGCTCACCCACGACATCTGTCCTCTGGGCTGAGGACGTGAGAAACTGCGGCAGCTGCTGCCGGTCCTTGCGCCTGGTGCTGGCGAGGCTGTCCAGCTGCATGGAGAACTTGATGGGCAGCGAGGAATTGTTCTGCAGCTGCAGACGTCCCTCCGTCAGCGGACTGCCCTTCGCAGCGCAGGGCCGCTGCCGCGTCTGGCAGACTCTGCTCCCCTCTTCCAGGGCCGCGTCCCCCGCCTGAGCGGCCCTGCCTCACAGCGGGCAGCTCGTGGCTGCCTCCACGCCCCAGGGCTCCCTGCTCAGCCAGGCCAGCCTTCCGCTGGACGACGTCCTGACTCGCTTCTTCCCTGCCCCCACCCCGTCCTCCTGAGAGCAGTGCCCCTCGGTGGGCACTTCCCGGAGTCTGCCTTCTGGGCTCTGCCGCCAGGAGTTGGCCTCAGCTGGAAGGACAAGCGAGCAGGTGTCCTGCCGGAGACTTGGCCCCAAGGCCCGTGCACCCCGGGACGCAGGAGCCAGGCCTGCCCTCCCACGCGAGCGTGAGAGCCCACAGGGCAGTGTGAACCGACATGGGGGTCTGCAAACTACCCTGCCTTCCACCAAGCAGTGGCTGCACTGAGCTTCTCAACCCAGAGGGGTCTGTGCTGCAGATACCCCAGAGGCAGGAGGCCAGGGCAGCTCAGGGGGGCGGGGGGGCAGCCATGCCCCTGCTGAAGAGGGCGGTGGCGGTGGCGGCTGCTGAGGGGCTGAGACTTGCACCCCCACTGGCTCTCTGACCAAGGCAGGTGACCCCCTCCAGGGTGGAGCGCCCTCCCGGAGGCCAGGACAGAGACCAGTCCCGCAGTGCGTTTCACCTGGAAGGTGGAGGAGACGGACTCCCTGGCAATCACGTAGCCCATGTGGAAGACGTCCCCTTCGATGGAGCAGGTGATCATGGAGGCCACGCCGGTGCCCGTGAGGGTCAGGGAGAGCGTGCCTCTCTTGGTGATGATGTCCAGTGTTTCCTGGGCCTACAGACAGCACGGCCCTTAGCACGGAGCTGACGCCGGCCTGCCACGTGCAGGAGCTCCGTCTTGGGAGCTGCTGGGCCGAGCACGCTGGAGCTGAGGCTGCTCCAAGGGCCCCAGCCGCCTCCTGCTGCCAGGAAAGGGGAGGGCCCGGGGCACTGGCGGGCCTGAGCACAGGGCGGGCGGCACGGAGCGCGGGCCGCAGGGTGGGCCTTGGGCTCACCAGCAAGCTCCCACGGGGGGAGAAGGACAGCACCAGGACGTGGGTCTTCCCCGCAGGCAGCACGCTGATGGGGTTCAGCAGGATGAAGGGGCCGTTGGGGTTCAGGACAGAGAAGTCCACCTGAGGACCCGGCGTCAAGGAGAGGTGGAGAGGTGGGGAGGGCCGGGCTGTCCCCCCGCCGCCTGGCCCCCATCCCTGCAAGCCCCACGCTGGGCATGAACACGGATACAGCCAGGTCCTCCGAGGTGACGTTCTGGATGGAGATCTTCTTCACGCCTCGGTGCCCTGAAACGGGTTGGGGCTCAGGTCACAGCCCTGGCCCGAGTGGGCGTGGGGGCCGAGGCAGCTACTGTGGGGCCTGGGTTCCTGTGGGGGACATGGGGACTGGGCCGATCAGGACCCACCTACGGCGATGTCACCGAAGTTGGAGACAGTCTTGCCTTTGTCGGAGGTCACTATGATGGATGGTGCCACCGCTGGACACCACAGCTCCAGGTACAGGGTGTTGTGTGGACTGCAAGTGGGGAGGGTGTGCTGGCGGCACTGTGCCCGGCCCCCAGCCTGACCCGTTGCCCACCCGAGTCCCTGGGCCCTCAGCCTCGGGCCCTGGACCTGGGATGGCAGCAGAAGAGGGACAGGGACTTTTTGGCTGTCCACACCCCACCCGGCCCAGGGCACCGCACCTGAAGCTCAGGGGTTCTGTCCCCTTCCGGTCTTGGATGTCACCACTGGCAACGACACAGGGGACCACAAACTTGTCAAACCTGCCCTGGAACGACCTGGCCAGGCTGGCCCGGGCCACCTGGTACTCGTAACTGGAACAAAGCCAGAGGTCTGCACCTGCGCCTGTGTCCCCACCACACGGCTCCCCAGCCGCCGGGGGGGGCCCTGCCCCGCCCTCCGTGGGCAGGCCCTCCAGGCCACACCTGCTCTCCAGGGCCTCAGGGGCCACGCGGGGGCTGTCCCGGGACTGCCTGACCTGCTGACGGACCCCCTTCCCCCGTTCCGGTGGGAGCTCCCCCAGCCCCAGGGTCCTGGTCAAGCACCTGACCAGAGAGCTGTGCTCTCGGAGCCCCAGGCAAGGGTCTAGAGCTGGCAGGTGACTCAAGGCCACCTGAGCTCTTGGAGGCTCACGCTCTACCCAGGTAGGCCAGGGCTGTGGGAGTCAGGGTGGCAGTGTCTCCCCCAGCCCGTGGAGGGAGGCTGTTCACAGGGACACCGGTCCCAGGGGAACGGGGCAGGGGGCACATGCCCAGGAAAGCAGCCTGAAGGGTCCTGAGGCAGCGCCTGGATCCAGCTGTTTCTGACATCAGCCCAGGCCTAGGCCTCCAGGCACACGGCTCGAAGCCTCTCTGGACAGGCTGTGGGGCCCCCGTCCCACCAGAGGAGCCTGAGTGGGGTGCGCGGGGCACAGCCTTCTCGGCGCCCACCTGAGCTTGAGGTCCTGCTTCTGCAGCTCCAGGGCGAGGGAGGTGGAGGCTCGGAACAGCCGGTCTCGGTGCTGCACCCGCTGGGCGGACAGGGACTGTCTCCGCAGGTCCTTCCTCAGGGTGGCCGTGTCCTTGCGGAACTGTGCAGTGAGAGGCCGGCTGTGGGCATGCCCAGCGCTCGTGCCCCGGGGGCAAGGGTGCACAGGGAATGGGGACCCAAACCGAAGGTGGCTCCCTCGGGGAGCCCGGTGGCAGGGGCTGGAGCAACGAAGACAAGGAGTGTCGGGGAGGCGGGCGCAGTGCAGAGGCCCCGGGGGCCTGTCCACCGACCTCAGTGTCCACCTTCATCAGTGGGAAACCAAGGCACAGGGGCGCAGCGGTGGCCAGGGCCGGGGTCTGAGCAAGTGCTCGAGATAAAAAGCCAGAGGGCCGGGCAGGGCGCTGCCATCCCTCTGTGTCCTAGGCAGGGGTCCCCTGCCGCCGCTGGCAGCGGCCACTGCAGGCCTGCGGGGCCGCCTGGTCCCAGGGCTGCCCCTGGATGGGGCCGTCCCTTCTCTCAAGTTCACAGTCTCAGGCGGCTCGTGACTTCCCATGGGGCTGTCTGAGGCTGTGCTGCCGGACGCAAGGCTCTTCTGCAGAGTCACCTGTTCTCCGTCTGTTGGAGCGGAAGCCCCGCCTGCTCCGGAGCCTCCGTCTGGGCGCCCACCCTCCCTGGTGCTGCTCCCAAGAGAGGAGGGAGGGGTCTCCCCAGAAAAAGTTGCAGCCTCTGGGCACAGCCTGGCAGGCGTGGGGGTGTCTGTCCCGGAGCCTTTGTGCAGGAAGCCTGCAGCCCCCCGCCCGTGCTCCCCGCGCCCTCCTCTCGGCACCCCCACGCACCAACTTCATCTCCCCGTCTTTGGTCAGGGACTGGAAGGCCTGCTGGCGGATCAGCTCGTTGGGCAGCACGGGCCGGAAGGTCACCTGGACCAGGCACCTCTGTGGGGAGCGGGTCCAAGGGCAGAGCTGGCCCTGCTGCCGCCCTGCCCACCTCAGCACCCGCTGCCCCAGCTCCCCCGCATCCCCCCCAACCCCCTGCCCCAAAGTCCCGCCGACACGACACTCCTGGCCTGTGCCTCTGTCTGTTCTTGGGAATTTCAGCTTAACATGCCCCCTCCAGGAAGGCCTCCCTGACCACACACCCCTGGAAGCAGGGCTGGGCTGCACGATTACCAGGCCCACTCTGCCCAGGCAGGTGGGGGTCCCGTGATGGAGGCCTGGATGGCTCAGGTCCTGCCCACCGCCCATAAAACGTGAGGGAGGGAGGAAACTTCGTTTTCAGCCTTTGAGATTTGGGGGTGAGCTCCTGCACCCCGACCTGCCCATGGCCAGCACGGCAGCCTTTCCAAAGCTCCCCGTGGGCTCCCAGGGCCCAGTGCAGCAAAGGCACTCCACGTGTGTCAGGTGGGGCTGTGGTGTGGGGGCGGCACATGACGGAGAAAGGGAGGGACAGGAGGGAGGAGCTGTCGCCACACCTCTGGAAACCGTGGCTTAAGCAGTATTTGCTAAATTTAATGAAATGCGTTTTTAAAAATCCCACTTATTGACACCCGGTGGGGCCCTCTGTCCCCCAGCAGCTCCATGCGCCTGTCGCTCAGTCCTCTCAGTAGGCCTCACAGTGCTGTCACCCCTAACTCTCGGGGGTCAGCAGTGAAGCCCAGAGGGGCTGTGACAGCCTGGGGGGGCAGGCTCTTCCTGCTTCGTTGGAAAAAGCAGAGTGAGGAGACCCCGGGTCCTTCCAGTAGACAGATGCCCTGTGCCCCTGGTGACCAGGCCTCTGACCCTCCTGCTCTGAGGTCCAAGGCCTGCACACTTCCCGGGGGCTCAGTCACCCACGTCCAGCCGGGTGCCTGTGGGGACAGCATGGGGTGCCTGTGCCTCGGGCAGGGCCGGGTCTCAGGAGGGGCAGAGCTGACCCCACATCAGTTGTGGTGCCAGCTCCACCATGGGGCCCACACCCACCTTTCCTGGCAACACGGTCCCCACCGAGGGTGAGATGGTGACAGGTGAGCCCGGGGGCAGCAGGAACTCGAAGGACATGGGCCCCACGGGGCAGGCATCCCCAGAGCCGATGTGGGGCACAGCGTGTGTCAGTGAGTTCATGCTCAGGTGAGAGTTAATGACGTACAGGGTGGCCACGGACGTGTCATACAAGGAAGTGGCTGCAAACTTGACCTGGTAGTGGGACAACTCCAGGGGCGGGTGGACACCCATGCCCCGGCACGTCAGCTTGAAGCGCCTGGAAGTGACCAGAGTGGGCAGATCAGCGGGGGGCACCGGCTGCAGGGTGTGGGGCTGCTCTGTGGCCTCTGAGTGCACATGAGGCAGCACCCCGCCCCTGCCCCCGCGTGCAGGGCGCCAAGGGCGATGGTATGGCCACTGCCATCAGTAGAACAGGCAAGCGAACAGAAAACAAAAAACCCCACCCATCCCTGGGTGAGGTTACACGAACAGGAAACGGACCCATTGCCCTTTAAGTCCAAGCACAGGAACCCGTGTCCCGCAGCCAGCGAGCCCTGCCGTCGCCCATGAGACAGAGCGACAGGGGCTCGGCGCTGGCACCACCGGACACCAACCCTCTGCAGCTCCTTCGCGCTCCTGTCCCCACAGCACCCTCTGTGGCATTTCCTCCTCAGCGTGCGTAGGGTTCAGCGCTTTCGCTTTCGGAAGGTGCTGCCCGCCCTGTCCCACTTGTCTGTAACCACGACGTGTCCACAACAGGTTTTTATAAATTGTCCCCCCAGGCTGTGTTTACCGGTCGGAGAAAGAGGTGTCGATGTGAGAAACACTGATCGGCTGCCTCCTGTACGTGCCCCAACTGGGGATTGAACCTGTGGCCCAGGCCTGTGTCCTGGCTGGGGTTGAAGCCCACAGCCCTCTGGCATGCGGGACAGTGGCGCAACCAACTGAGCCGCCTGGCCGGGGCTCAGAGCAGGTTTTCAGGTCCTGGGGCCAGAGGCTCAAATATCACTGAGGTTCTTACTGTTTGCACTCAACTCCCTGAGAAAAGCCTGGATGCGGCAAAACACTCGTTGCACTGAACAAGTTAGCACTTTCAGGAAGGTGGGTGGAGCTGTTGTTCCCCGGTTGGCACAGGTCCCTCTAGGCCAGGGCTTCGCTCCTCAGATGGGAAGGGGGATGCTGTGAACTCCTCTTCTTTATATGCCAAGAACTCAGGTGCCACACGCTCTCCCACGTTATTTTGGGGGGCCCGCTTCCGGCACCTCACGTAGGTCCTCTGTCATTCTGTTGCTGGGGAAGACCTGAAGCCCTGACGGCCTTCCCTGCGGCTTGGAGGCGGCGGGAGCATCGCAGGACCTGGAGAAAGGGCTGAGCCGACCATTCGCTGTCATCCAGGGCACGCGCAGCCGCGACATTCGCTGATAAAACGCTTTCACTGCAGAATTTTAAACGTTCCTCTCCCCCAACCACTGGGGAGAAACTTGCTCACCCAGTGCCGCACTGCCCTCCTCTAACCGCAGAGGCAGAGCCGGGCTCGGAAGTGGGCCTGGCTGGCCCAGAGCCCCGCCCCTGACGCCCCAGGGCCCGTGCCCCGCCCCAGGCGGCACCCAGCCGAGGCTGCCGGACTTCCCTTCTTTTTGTCCTTTTAAAGATGTCGGCCTCTGCATTTTCCACTGTGGAAAGCTTCTCAACTTTTGGTTTGGCTTCCTTGGTAGTCGTTGAACTATTTAGGTTTTCCATTTTTCTCTGGTAATTTGTGTTTTCCCAGCAATTTGTTGATTTCGTCCAAACCGCCACGCTGACTTGGCGTGAGGTCGCTCACGCCACCGCCGCCTCCCTGTGTCTGCGCGGTCTGTGCTGATGCCCCTTCCACCCCGGAGACCGGTGCCTTGCAGTTCCTCTCTTTTTCATCTTGATTGGTCTTGCGAGGAGCAGTAAATGCGCTAATTTTTACAGGAAAAGGCTTTTAGTTTTGTTGTTTTCTTGTTGAATATTTGACTTCTGTTTCGCTGATTTCCAGTCATTATTTGTCTTTCCTTTTCATTTCTTTGGGGTTAATTTGCTATCCTCTTTCCTATTTGTTTTTCTAAAAATATTTTATTTGTAATACTTGTTTTTGGAGAAGGAGAAGGGCCCTGGCCAGTGTGGCTCAGTGGGTTGGGTGTCATCCCGTAAATTAAAAGGTTGCAGGTCCAATTCCTGGCCGGGGCACAGGCCGGGGTTGCGGGCCAGGGCCCTGGTCGGGGGCGCGTGAGAGAAGCGTCCATAGGCCGCCCCTCACCCACACGCCCGACTGGGGACAGAACCCGCAATCAGTAACTGCGGGAGGACGCCAAGCCAATGGAGCCACACTAGTCAGGGCCTCATTTTGGGAAAAAAAGAATAGATTATCGATTTTCAAACTCTCTTCTTTGTATGCATTTGGAGCTAGGAATTTCCTGCTAAGCACAGCTTTTGATCAATCACAAGACCTCAAGCTTAACATATCAAAATCGAGCTCTTAGATGTGCGAACAAGGATCAATTACAAAAACATAAAGTTGGGGAAAGAATGCAACAACAAAATGTAGATCAATACATGGAGGATGACACCATGGGGGGGCGGTGTGGCCCTGGTATTAGCACGGAAGTCCTACATCCTGGAAACCCCTTAGTCGGGGTGCGTAAGTTAAGAGTGGAGGGTGCAGAGCTGAACCCGTGGGAGACTGGGCTTTCCAGCACTTCCTGCACACACCCTGAAGAGGGCGCGCTAGAGCCACCGAGCGAGAAAAGGGCTGCAAACGGGGCTCCTCCCAAAAGTTCAGAACTGACTGCCCGGAAGGAGAGCGAGCGACCAAAAAAAATCAAGACCAAGCAAATCACGAGTAGAGTTTTCAGACAAAAGAGAATACGGAGCAAATCAAATTTATTCGGATGCCGCGACCGGAGCGGCTGCGTGAGGCAGGGATGCTGTGAAGCGATAACCCAGGGTGCGCTAAGGGGCTTGAGGCCCCAGCAGACGCGAGACGCCGGCACAGCAGGACCACAGCCCCTCCGAAGGGAGGCGTCAGAGCCCAGGGGAACAGTGCTATCAGTGAAAGTAACTTAGAAATGCCGATGGGGCGGGGCCGGGGGGGCACCCAGGACCGAGGAGCACAGCAGGCATTCCTTGAGAAAGAGAAGGGGAGGGGAAGGTGAAACACTGAAAAAGCGAGGAAGTGATGAGAAGCGCTGAGGCAGTGGTGCCGAGCGACCCCGGAAGCAGCCCTGGGGAAGAGAGACAAAGCAAATGCCAAAGACAAATGCCCAGGGAAAATCTCCTGAAATAAAAAAGATCTGAAACACACTGTGCACCTAGAAAATCAGTCCAGAACGATCAAAACCAGAACGTGTTTTTGTAAAGTTGTGGGATTTTAAATGAGAAGTAGGTCCCTCAGGCACCCAGGGAAAATGCAGCTCAGGCCACTGTCAGACTCCGCAGACATGTTTGTTTGTTCTTTGACTGATTAAAAAAAACCCTCACCTGAGGTTTCATTTATTGATTTGAGGGTGGGAGGCAGAGAGAGGTATACATCAATCAGATGCCTCCCCTATGCACCCTGAATTGGGGCTGAACCCGTACCCTAAGTATGTGCCCTGAGCAGGATTGGAACCCACAACCTTTAGATGCACAGGACGAGGTCCCAACCAACCGAGCTACCCGGCCCAGGGTTTCACAAACATGTTTTACTCCACAAGACAGCAGACAGCTAACAGTCTGAAGGCTGCAAGCCAACTGTCGCTGATGTAAGAAACGAGGGGCGTGGTCCCTGTCACAGTCCCCAAAAAGAGTCTTTTTGACAATGTCAACTTGTACCTCATGCAAAAACCAATCAAGAGGAAATGCTGACCCACATGCTTGGCTGGAGCCGAGCCTGGTCTGTGGGAAGAGGGGCCAGCCCGGCCCCATGACGGCCACCCAGGGCCCCAGTCAGGACCTAACAGCAACTCAGGCCAGAGTGTGGTGGGGCTGGGATGAGTGGAAGTGGGAGGGGCCGGGAGGCAGGCTGCAGGGTTCAGTGGGGAGGTGCCCTGACACTGGGCTGGACACCCGCGTGGGGACATCTTGGGCGGTCCTCACTGGGCTGGCAGTGGTGGCCAGCCACCAGCAGTGGGCAGCCACCAGCGCTGGTCCCTGACCACAGACCGCCCTCTGTGTCCTGCTCAGTGCCCCCCACCTGTGGGAGTTGGGGTGCAGGGAGGCTCCAGGAGGGGCCCCTTCGCATGGTGTGTGTGACCAGCAGAGTTCGTGCCTGGGTCTTCCTGAGAGCAGAGGGCGCACTGAACACCCCAGGCACGCTCGCTTGTGCCCACGCATGTACTCCCACCACACACACACACACACAGCCATGCATGCATGCTCACATGGACTCACGTGCAGATGACCACACCATGTGCGCGCACACACACACACACACACACACACAGAAACACACATGTTCACAGACACAGGCTCTGATGAACTCACACCCACCCACGTGCGCACTCCCACGAACTCACAAACATACCCACACATGCACACTCATGTCAACACACATGCACATACATGCACACACCACGCCCATACACGCACACACCGAGACATGCACGTCCACACGTGCTCAAATGAACTCACACGCCCACCCATGAGTCCACATTCACATGGACTCACACCCACACACGCATGCCAACACACATGCACATCACCGCTCAAACTCTCGCCCATGTGCACGCATGTGCTGCCCACACAGGCATCCACACTTATGCCCACGCTCAGGGTTGAGTGGCCCTGCCCATAAGGCCCCCAGGGTCCGGGCGTCTGTACTGGGTCTGCGGTGCCTGCGGCCCACAGGGTGCCTGCCCGTGGTCAGCCCGGCCAGCCCGTGGCGGCCGTCCTGCGCCCCTCCCACCAGGCTCACCGGTTGATCTCGGACTTGCAGACGAGTTCGAAGCTGTACTCCTTGGCTCTGGTGGGCTGGAAGACCAGGTCAAGCTGCAGAGTCTCCAGTGGCAGGATGGTCCCAAACCCGTCGTTGGGCTGGATGTCCACACACTGCACACGGAAGGCCAGTGACGCCAAAGTGAAACCAAGGCGCACTGCCGGGGAGCGCCGTGGGGACTGCTGGACACACATGTGGCTGGGCTGCGGCAGCGTGGTGTGCACACAGGTGTATTTAGTGTGTGAGTGTGTCCGTATGCATGCAAGCCTGTGCGTGCACACATGTGTTACTGTGTCTGCATGTGAGTGTGTATGTGTATTGGAGTGTCCACGTGCATGTACACGTCTACATGTGAGCATGTGTGCAAGTACACACGTGTGAGTGTGCCTGTGAGCCTGTTTGCAGGCACATATGTCTGAGTGTGCCTGCATATATGTATGTCTGTCTGCATGTCAGTGTGTGCATGTGAGTGTGTGTGCATGTGAGCACATGTGTGTATTGTGAATGGATGGCAGAGTCTGCGGTGGGGCAGCCAGGGGGAGGCCACGTCTTGGCTGCCCTGCAGGGCCAGGCAGGCGAGAGCCCTGGCCGGAAGGGGGGCAGAGTAGTCTGGGGTCCCACGGGAGCAGCGGGTCAGGGGGAAGGAGCCAGAGAGAGGAAGGAACAGAGAAAGGCAGGGTGAGGCGGCGGCTGGGGCAGCCGGGACGGGGGGAGGGACGAGCAGGGCGCGAGAGCCAGGCAGAGGTGTCTGGCGTGGCCACGGGGTGTGGGGGCGTCCGCAGTCGCCTGGACCAGAGCTTCTGAACTCAACCCCTGTGCCCGCCCGCCCGCCCGCCGCCCTGCTGGCGCAAGGTACCTTGGGGAGCCCGACGAACCCAAACTCCTGCGGCAGGAGGGAGTGGTTGTAGAGGCTGATGGGGGTCCTGACGGCCTCGTAGATGGTACAGTAGCCGAAGTCCACCTCCGAGGGGCTCAGCTCCAAGTCCGAGGTGGTGACTACGGCATGGACGGTGAACTCCACCGGCCTGATCTGAAGTGCGAAGGGTGAGCGTGTTCCTGGACACGTACAGTTTTTGCAAATGTTTCAAAAAATGGGAAAGGCACAGGCACTGCTGTGGCCTGTGGCACACGGCCCGCAGACGCAGCTCTCCTTTTAGAAGGACCCAGTCTCCTGTCGGCCTGGATTTGGAAGGGCGTGGCAGCAACTGTCACAGAGAGGCGCCAAAGGGGAGGCACAGGCGTGCGAGTGCACGGCACGTGCGCCCCGGCCTGTGTGTGAGGGTGGATCGCGTGCATGTGGTGCGCAGGTGCGCCGGTGAGCGAGCGGCACAGTTCAGGTGCTGGGGCAGCCCCTCTGGCCCGCCCTGGGCTGCTCTAGGAACCTCTGATCTGCAGCTCCCCAGCTTTGTCTCAACTGTGCAGGAGCCGCGGGGGCAGGCAGCAAACTTGCAGTCCCGGCCGTTGGAAACCCGCCAGGGGCCTTGTTAGGTGCAGAGACCAGCTCCCAGAGCCACCCCTGCTCCCCAAGAGCGCCCACATCCCCAGTCGGTCCCCACAGACCTGGTCAGCCACGCGTATCGTCATCGGGGCTTCCAGAACTCTGCTTTCTTTGTCAAAATACTTGCCCGCGTCTTCAGGGAGGGAGTGTCTGGAAGAGATCGCATGCACTCCCATGTACTTTTCTTGTTTATATTTTGCAACGCGACAGTGAAACCGACCTGAGCGGTGCTTTTAAATCATACAATTAGCCCCGGCTGGGCAGTTCAGTTGATTGGAGCATCGTCCCAATACGCCATGGTTGCGGGTTCAATCCCCAGTCAGGGCACACACAAGAATCAACCAATGATGCATCGGTAAGTGGAACAAACTGATGTTTCTCGCCACCACCAGCTTCCCCTTTCTCTCTCAAATCAATAAGTAAAGAAATCCCACAGCGGCTACGAAGTACTCCTGGCACCAGCTTCCTGTCCTCCCCACCTGGGTCCCTCCCAATGGGACGGGCAGCGCCCCTCCCGCCCGTCGCCTCGCTCACCTCGGCAGGAACTTCAGCTGCACGGAGTAGGACGACAGGGCCTGGATGTAGCCCGTCTCCGGCAGCAGCTCCACGTGGTTCCTCAGCTCCTTGCAGACTTCGAACTTCAGGCGAAGGGCTGCTTTTGACCTGCAGCGTGTGAGGGACACAGGGGCATTTATTCGCCGGCGGGGCTGGTCGTTCGCACCACCCAGCCATCCGGGGTGCTCAGCGCCCCGCACCAAGCTGTGCCTCAGCGGAAAGAGCAAGGGGCCCCCAGGCCCTGCTCCTTAGGGGATGGCTCTCCTGCAACGAGGTCTCATGAGGGTTCTTACAGACAAAAATGGCGCGGCTGGAACACGGCCCCGTCGGTTCTCAGAAAACACTCCGGTTTCTGAGTGTTTTCTGAGAAGACCCCGTGCCGGGCAGGCGCTGGGTGCAAAGGCCTGCAGCAAGGGTCCAGGGTAGAAGGGGGCTGGGGGTGGGGAGTTCGGGGGTGGGACCCTTGCCTGACCAGCTCCTGCCCTCCTCCCACCCAGGCACAGTCTCGGGACAGGCTGGGCCCCCTGCCCAGCTGCAGCACAGGCTCGGCAGGGCACGCGGGGGCCCCTGGGCCAGGCCTTGGTCAGCGACCACAGCCCATGTAAGTTCTGCGCCTGCTTCCTGCTCAGGACCACGCAGAGGAGCCAAGGGTGCCCCTCACCCACCACGCGGGCGCCATGCCCCATGGTGCTGGCGCTCCCATCAGGGCCCCCTGGAGCCCCTTATCCCCAACAGGCTCCCCTCTCCTGCCACCTTCAGTCTCCACCAGATCAAGGGACAAGTCCGACCCCTCGCCACTCGGCCGGGCGTCTGTTCACGCCATAGGGGGGGTGTTCTCAAAGCCACAGGAAGGCAGGTGGCGGCTGCCCACGTGGAGAGGGGGCTATTTCCTGGTCCGCCTGGGAACCACCGGCCACAGGCCAGAGCCTTTCGGAGGCTTTCCTGGGTGCTTCCCACCTGACCCGGGGCTGGTGGGGCCTCTGTCCAGCCACGACTCTGAGTCTGCGCGGTTCAGAGACAGGCAAGTGGACACAGTGGGCCGCACTTACCGTGTGTGGACGACAACAGAGTCCTGGTACAGCCGGTCATACGTGCAGATCTTCAGGTCCACGCTGGGCTTCGGCACCCAGACCGGCACGTCAACAGCAACGCCGATGACTCGGAAGTACAGCTAAATTCAAGCGTGTAAATTCAGCGACAGGAGCTCCCGCAAGCAAAGTGGCATTAACAAATGACAGAGCAGGACAGGTTTTGTAACTCTTGCTAGCATTAGTGACCAAGCTGGACACGCTCTGGTTCCACGGCACTTTTCATAGTGCGTAATGAAGAAAGTCTTTTTCACTATAAAGATTTTCAAAGAAAGATAGGAGGACTTTATGACAGTCACATGCCCACCACACAACTTCATGACGAGTGACACGTTAGCCATTTAGGAAACGCTTTCACCAGGGGGTCACGCGTCGTCCAGACAGGCAGACACGTCGTGAAAGCTCTGCGACTAAATCAAAATGGAAGCCCCAAGTATCGAGGGGACCCGGGGGGAGGGGTGTCGCCTCTCTCAGTCACTGAGTCCTGGGCCTCGGGAGTCTGGGCTCCTGGGTGTCCTGCGGGCCGGCCTGGCACAGAGCAGCCCCTTAGGCTGGGTGGGCGACTGCTCCCTCCAGACACCAGTCTACAGGACCAACCGGGGGGCACAAAACAGGGACTGCTCCCCTCTCTATAACCCGCAGGTCTTGTAACACTCGGAAGGTGCCCGCCACCGGTCAGGGCCTCAGGGCCGCTAAAACGCACAACCTGTTTCTGGGGCCAGGAACAAAACGGTCACTCAGAACAAACGGCACACAAGCCCAGGAGGCGGGGTTGCCGGGAGAATCAGGGGTCCAGGCCCCTAAAGGCCGGGCTGTGCTGGTCAGTGGTTACGGCTGGAGGGGCCGGGGAGGCCCAGGGGCAGCATCCTCCCCGCACCCTTGGGGGACTGTAAGAAAGCCTGCGTCAGTGGCCAAGCAAGCAGGTGACAAGGTGACACATGACGTGCCAGGCTAAAGAAAGGCCTGAGACTGGGAGGACAGGTGAGGGAAACTCTGGAGGGTCCGCGAAGCAGCTGGGGCATCAGCAACGGCAGCCCCACCTGCACAGGACTCCGGCTCGGGTAGGAAAGATGGGCGGGTCTGGGAGGATCCTGGGGACACGAGGGGACGGGCCAGTCTGCAGTGGGTTGCTCTCCCTGGCAGACAGTGGACTGCACCCTCAGCCTGGGGGGTGGGGGCGGGGCAGGCCCCACCGGTGGGCAGAACCCAGAGCCTGCCGCCAGGGACCCGGCTCAGGAAGACAGGTGGGCGGGGCTCGGAATCCAGACCTTGCCGGGAGCCTGGCTACATGTGGACGCCGTGGGCAGCGTGAGCACCCGGCTACCGCGCGACCTGTGGCTCTCGCAACCCAGGCATGCGGAGCAGGACCCAGGGGCAGCAGGGAGAGAGGGAGGAGGCGGGGACGGCGACTGCGGGCAGTGGCTGTCGGGCAGGTGCTGCTGAGGGGCCAGGGTGTAGTCGGAGGAGAGGCTGGTGACCCTAATGACAGTTAAATGAAACCCGGGCGTCGAGGGCCCAGAAAGGGGGAGATAAGAAGGACCCCGAGGCGCATTCTACTTAGGTCCTGTGAAGAGCTGAGGGCACAGCCCGTCTTGGGGGTTTCCTCCTTCCAGCTACGAAGTAGAAAGTTAGAGGGACTTGCGAGCTGGGACAGGGAGGGGACTGTCTGAGGAACGGAAGAAATTTCCAACTAATGAGATAAAATGCAATAAACAGCAACTTGACCAAACCAACAGAAACAGGGAAGCTGACTGAGAGGAACTAACATCATGAGATCAGCACTAAACCTAAGTCAGAGGGAGGAGCGAGACCCAGGGACAGCTCCTCCGGGCTGACGGACAAAAGGGGCCCCTTACAAGATGCAGAGCCGTAAAAAGAAAGGATGACTGTGCGGGGGAGACAAAGAATGGGACGCAAATGCCAGCGGGGGCAGGGTGTGGCCTTGCCACCACACCCAGGTGGCTGAAAGGTCAGGGGGTGACATGCCCCAAGCAGTAACGAAGTGCACGCCGCCCCCTGTGAAGAGGGAAGGACAGCCTGTGACACCCCAGCCTAAGCGGAGGCTGACGAGGGAGGGACAGGGAGGGCACAGCAGATGCGAGTGACCGGTGACCGGCTTTGTCACAGCCCTTGGGCAAGTGCCCTGTCCCCGCGTGCACGCAGTGCAGCTGTGCGCCCAGCCTTGCCGTGGCCACAAAGAAAACTGCAACAAAAACGAGTCTGCAGGTATTACCTGAGCATGATTTTAACACAAAATAAGTGACAAAAAGTAATACATAAAAAGTTTACTTTGAAACTGGAAGGATGTTTCTAGTGATAAAGAACAAGGGCCATGTGTGTGCTTGTGTGCAGGACATCGTCTGTGCATGGACACGTGTGCACACTTGTGCACACATGCACATGGGTTTGGGAGCGTGTGTGCATGTGGACGTGTGTCATTGTTCACTGCAGGTGCCAACTGTCCGTGACACCAGCCAGCCGTCCAGGTGTGGCAGACACGGGCAGCGGCCTCACGTGGTCACATGGGGCCAGGACCTGCACCCGGGAAGGGCCGCGTGTGGGGGGTCGTGCGTGGGAGGGCTGTGGGACACTCACGGTTGGGCACTGCCGATTCTTGAACGTGACTTTGAACCTGGCCTGGACAGCTCCTGGGGTGACTGGGGAGAAGGTGATGGGCACTTTGACGGAGCTGAAGGGCTCAATCTCGCCCTCGGTGACCTGTGTGGGAAGGCACATATCACAGGGCCCATCAAGTTTCATGTTTCCACGAAGGCACCTCTCACTGCCCTCACCACAGGCCGTGTTCCTAGGAGGGAGAGGGGTGGCAGGATCCACGTTCTGGAGATGTCCCCTTAGCCACACAGACGCCGGTCCCAGCCTGGCCCGACCCTGCAAAGAGGTGCTGCCCAGGATGCCGGCTGAGGGGAGGAGGGGAGGGCAGGCCGAACCCGACCTCCAGCACGCTCCCCCAGCCCTGGTGTGCGCACGCACACCGCCGTGCCTCGGCGGGCCCCACACCCAGACGTCGGCCCCTGCTGTTCTGACCCTGCCAGACCCCAGCTTGGGACGGGGTGGCCGGATGTGGGCTCAGACAGCAAGCTGCCCAGAGGTGTCAAGTCCAGTGGCCAGAAAAGTCTAGCCTGGCTCTGGTCCCGTGGGAGGGCCACCCTAGGAAGGGGTCAGCAGACCGGGAAGGCGTGGCTGGGGGAAGGTGGGCCGTGGGCAGGTGGGCCGCACTGACCTCCCCCAGTGAGATCTCTCCCTGTCCCTCATTGGAGAACACGGTGGTGGTCGCTCCCTCTGATTCTGGAAGAAATGGTGCGTCAGATGTGAGGGCCAGCTGGGCAGGGAGGGGACGGCTCTACCCAGGTCCGCGGGAGCCACGGTCCACCCCCTGCTGAAGCTGCAGGGCCCATGGGGGCTGGGGTGTCAGGGTGGGATCGCCCTCCTTCTCCCAGACTCCCTGCTGCTCTGGGCGTGTGGGGGGCCCACGTGTGGGAGCAGGAAACGGGCGGGGGAAGACTTGCCCAAAGCCCCAGCGAAGGGAGGGCGGGTGTGACGGCCTTTGCAGTTCACTTTAGAATGGCGGGGGCCATGGACCCAAAGAGGGGTTTGTGTTAAAATGAGGAGACAGCAGGATGCGTGTTGATGGGCGTGGCTGGGCAGAGAGAAGGGTGGCTGTGGCAGGGGGAGGACAGGCTGCAGGAATGTGGCCTGGGGGTGGGGTGCTGTCCCGGGGCAGGGCAGCTGCTCCCCACCATCTGGGAAGGAGCCCCACCCGATGCCTGCCCCATTTACTAGTCACCTGGTGGAGTACAGGCACTGCTAAGTCTTGAAAACTTTTTTTTAAAGAAGATTTTATTTATTTTTAGAAAAGGGAAGGGAGGGAGGAAGAGAGAGAGAGAAACATCCGTGTGTGGTTGCCTCTTGCGCCCCCTACTGGGGACCTGGCCTGTAACCCAGGCCTGTGCCCTGACTGGGAATCGAACCAGCAACCCTTTGGTTTGCAGGTCAGTGCTCAACCCACTTAGCTACACCAGCCAAGTTCAGTCTTGAAAACTTACCAAAAAAAAAAGATTTTTTTTTAATTTTTAGAGAGAGGGGAAAGGAGGGAGAGAGAGGGAGAGGGACATCAACATGTGGCTGCTTCTCATGCGCCCCCTCACTGGGGACCCAGCCCACAACCCAGGCCTGTGCCCTGACCAGGAACCGAACCAGCGACCCTCTGGTTCGCAAGCTGGCACTCGATCCACTGAGCCACAGCAGCCAAGGCTTGAACACGTTTAAATGAGATCATCTTTCACGGACTTCTATAATCAAATTTCATAACCTAATTTTCACAGGAACTGTATTGTCTGTGTGCACGTGGCTGGCCTGCTGCAACCCTCTAATCCCCGTGGGCGGGCTGCGGACTCTGACCCGCCCTGTGGGGTTGGAGGAGAACCCCAAGAACCAGCATGCCATTTATCAGGAAGGCTCCTGAGAACAGATGCTGTTTCCTCTCTTCTGAGGAGGATTTCTGTCGACTTTCCACATGGACAAACTTTGACAGGCAAGGCCAAGTTCAGCATGTTTTTCGTCATTCTCTGCCCAGTTGCATCACCACGGACAGCCCCAGGCACTGCAACCTGGATACATGCGGCCAAGCTGTTATCCCCCAGGGCTGTGCCCTGCTTCTGGGACTGGGCTGTGAAGGCAGCAGGGCTCCTGAAACTCAGCCGACCTGTCATCCGGCCCAGAGGCCACAACCGTCACCTGGGCAAGGGGAAGCAGGGGTGAGTCCTTCTCTACTTCAGGGGAACCACAGTGGCCTGCGCCGGGGGTCAGTTGCTCCCTTCTGTGTGGGTGGTGGCTGGCATCTCTAGGTGTCCTGGGCGGAGCCGTGTTGGTCCGTTTGCTGAGAACACGGCGAGCTTTTATAAATTCTAGAGTCAGGCCCGTTAATGGTTCAGTTTTCTTGGATTATACGTCCAGTGTATCTGCTCCAGGCACCTGTTCCGTTCTGTCAGTCAGGATATTGCCTCGCTTCCTGAATGTGTTTGCGTGTGTTTCAACATTTCAGGAGCTTGGCAGCTAGTGCCCCTAAGTGCTGCCTCTTCCTGACTCCCGTGGACAAGTTCGATCTCGCTCTGTCTTCCATGCCTCCTACCGTTTCTTTTGTGCTTCCGTCTGTCTGCCTGCATTTCGAAATTTTCTCTGGGTCTGTCTTCTAGTTCCCTAATTCTCTCTTCAGCAATGTCTAATCGACAGTTTACCCATGGACTGCGGTTTCATTTTCAAGGATCGTATTCTTACTTCTAAAAGTTTTATTTGGTTGATTGTCCAAATCTACTTGATCTCCTCCTCTCGTGACTTTTTTGTGTAGTGAGCAGGCGCCATCTATCCGAGCCCCGCGCTCACACCACACGCGCTTGCGCAGTTGACAGGCCCTGGCGAGACGGCCCCGCCCCTGGTGAGGCTGCCAGTGAAGGTTCCGGAAGGGCGTGGCTCCCGGTTTTGGAACCACTTTGAAGACCAGGGGACTAATTAGTAGGAAAAGAAACAGAAAGTCTAAAATGCTAGAAAATGAAATTAAAAAAACCCCAAGAACGGCGAAACCAACACAGAGCACAAGATAAGATGGTGGAAACAAATGCAAACACTAAAAGGGGTCCCCTAAAAACAGAATTTATTTAGAAAACTGTGTATTTATTCTCACATGTTTAAACTTCAGTCACCTTCAAAGTGCTCTCCATCTGATGTGGTGCAACCCATTGAGACATTTTTACCAGGTTCAGTTTTCGAACTCGGTGATTTGGATACCTTTTCGTGCTTCTGCCGCTTTTGGCTTCGCCTTTTCCACGTTGGCAAAACATTTCCCTTTGAGGACTTTTCATCCGGGGAACAACAAAAAAAGTGGCTCGGGGTGAGATCCGGTGAAGAGGGAGGGTGGGGCTCGGGGGTCTTGCTGGTTTTGGCCAAAATCTGCCGAGCACTGAGAGCGGTGCGGGCAGGTGCGCTCATACATCACCCATCGTGAAATGGGCAAACGCGACGAGTCTTCCAAAAAAATTCACTGAAGCCGAACGCAGCCTCTCACAACAACGCCGGCTGGTGCACTGATCCCGATGGGCTCCCGGAGGACTCTCGCCCAGCGGGGGAAGCCTGGACTACAAGGGGCTGCCCTCCAGGCGGTAATTCCGATGTTTTGGGGTCCCCCCTCGTGGTGAGAGTTACAACAAGTGTAAATAGAATAGATTACATTCTCTGAGAGAAGTCAAAGACTATAAGGTTGCATAAGCTAACCAAAAAAGTTTAAGACCTCTAGACTGTAAACCAGCAATTTTTAACCTTTTTCATCTTGTGGCATACAACAAACTCGTTACTCAAATTCTGCGGGACACTAAAACATACATTATATTTTTGGTCGATCTGACAAAAACAGAGGTATAATTCTGAGTCATTCACATCGGTGGCTACTGCTGTGTTGGCTGTTGTCTTTTTTTCACCTGACAATCTGAGGGAAAAGAGGTCACTGCCCCTGACTCAGCAGTCAGGTACTGCATGTTTTTAAAATTCTTGCAGCAGACGGGTTGAAAAACACTGCTGTAAACTACATTTCTAAAAAAAAAAAAAAAAATAGGAAAAGGCTTATTAAATGGAGATATATACCACATTTATGGATCAAAATACTCAACATTGTTAAGACATCGGTTCTCCCCAAACTGATCTATAGATTCAATGCTTTGACAATCACGCACTAGGTTTTGTTTTGTTTTTGTAGAAATCCGAAAGCTATTTCTCGCCCTGACGGGCATGGCCCAGTGGGTTATGGGTGCTGTCCTGCAAACTGAAAAGTCACGGGTTTGATTCCTGGTCGGGGCGCATGCCTGGGTTGCGGGTTCAGTCCCCAGTCAGGGTGCATTCGAGAGACAACTCATTGATGTTTCTCTTTCACGCTGATGTTTCTCCCCTCTCTTTCTCCCTCCCTCCGCCTGTCTCTACAAATAAATTAAAAAATCTTAAAAACTATTTCTAAACTTTAAATGGAAACACAAGGCACCTAAACCACCCAAAGCCAGTGTCTAGGGAAGAAGGGAACAAAGCCGGCTCACACCCCGGGGCTTCCGGACTCACTCTCAAGCCGCCATCGTCAAGGCAGTGCGGCGCTGGTGGGAGGGCCGGGGAACGACCCACCTGACCAGAACAGGGGTCCAGAGGCGTTCCCGCTTTGTCAATTCATTGGCAACACAGATAACAAGTCGAGTTATGACAAAGATAACAAGTCAATCCGACAGGGAAAGGAAAGTGTCCAACCCACGCGGCAGGAAGAGCTGGCCGTCGCGGTGGGAGAAAGGGGCCCGGACCCTCCCCCCCACCACACACTGAGCTCCGGGGGGGCTAGACACTGAACGCGAGGCTGTGACCACGACTTCATGGCCTGGGGCAGACAAAATGCGCTATAAGGGGCGTAAAAATCATAACCCTCAAAGGAGATGACGGAGATATTCGCAAGCCCTAAAATCAAGAACTCGAGAGCCTGAGAAAGGAGACCAGAGAGGGTGAGGAGACGGGGGGCGACACCGGTAGCATCGCCTGCTGCCGAAGCGCGTGGTTAGTGCCAAGGGAATGAGGCGCCTGTCAGGGAAACTCGAGAAAGAGGAGCAGCCTTACAGAGGAGCCCGAGAAGCCCCTGCAGCTCTTTCAGACAAAGGAAAACATCAACAGGCAGGGGTGGTCGGCCCGCGAGGCGTGGCCGTCTGAGCCCCCGCCGGAGCGGACGCACGAACGTGTGGAACAGAACGTGACGGCCGCTGGCAGAGCTGAGGCCGCGCTCGCCCTTGGTGCAGCCGGGACACGCGGCGTGTGCCCCACACAAGCTCACACTTAAGATGTGGCCCCGCGCGTGCCAGTGAGTGACCTGTGACCAAAAAGAGCCGCCGGGGGTGGGGGTGGGGACAGGGAGAGCGGCTTGCACCCCGGCTGGGAAAGACTGCGCGCTCTGTGCGGGGCGGCCGGGCCCGCGGAGGCACCTGGTCGCTGCGAGGCCGGCTCCGCCCCCGCCAAGGCCGACGCAGGAGAACCAGCAGTTTGCATGCGGCCGCGTGGGGCTGGGACGCCAGGGGTGGGCTGGGGGGCGGCCACAAGTCAGTTCGGAGCAGTGACGCGCTGCAGGAGGGGGTGTCAGGCCTGCAGGGACCCGTGTCCTTCCTGAGCTCAGTGGGGGGTCCCAGTGCCAATCTCATGACTCGACTCAACCGCCCTCGCTTGTCAGATGCCACAACCGGGAAGCCTCCCCTCCAGGCCGCCATGCCCGGGAGGCAGGGCCCCGCGAATGCCCCAGTAAGGACCTAAGCGTGGCGAGGAGGGCGACGGCCCTGTGGCCCGCTCCAGAGCTGGGGATTTGCTCGCTGTCTTCTCTCAGCTCCAACACGGATGCAAGTGCCAACCCATGCCGCCCTCCCACGTCTTTGACTGCGCGGCCGCCGCCTCGCCTGCCGCCCCGTAAAGCCTAAGCCCGGTGCGGCTCCGCCCGGCCAGCCCCAGCCCCCCAGCTCACCTGCGCGGCGCCCCTCGTCTGGCTCCCTTTGGCTGAGCACGTCCCCCAGGGAAGACATGCCTTCCCACTGCTGCTCAGAGAAACTGGAGGCAATTTTGTCATAGAAACTTTTATCTTCGTACGTGAAGACGCTGCTCTAAAAAGAGAGCACAACATCGTGGTTGTCAGCTGGCCACCTGCCTTTCTCTCTCAATGGCCTGGACTCCCTGTCACCAGGAGGGCCATGAGGGCTGGGGGCCGCTGGCTCTGGCCTGTCGGTCCCCTCCCACAGCCCGCTGGCTCCCACCCTGCCCGTGCCACAGCAGCATGGGACCACAGTAGGCTTGTCCAGGGGCCCCTGCCGGCCCACAGGCCCTGACACCCTGCCTGGGGGCCACTGCGGGCTCCTGCCCTCCTCCTGAGCTCGGGGTGCCAGGCCTTTCTCCCGGTGATGGGTCAGCCCCCAAGGTGCCAGCTCGGTGCTCTCCTGGCTTTAGTCCAGCCGCAGGACTGGGGCTGGCCTGGCCCCACCTCTGCTCCTCTCCCAGGGGTCACTGCCATCTGTCCCCTGTGATGTACTGACAACAGAACGACAGTGTCCTGCCACATGGAACTCATGGGCCGCAGGGGGACAGACAGGACACTGCTTGGACAGAGCTGCTGTCCAAGCGGATGCTCACCAGGACACAGAGCCAGTGCCCAAGGGGCGCCCTGAGGGGCCCGGGCGCTCATTCCCACCCAGCAGGCTCAGCCTGTGACTCCCCCGCCCCGGCCCTCCATCCCCGGCCCCTCCCAGCTCTGCCGCAGCGGCCAGCCCCTATCGGTGCCTGAAGGCCCCGTTCTGTCCCTTCCTGGGAGCGACCGTCCAGGGCCTCTGCCGAGACCCATCAACACGGTGGTCAGGCTGCAGAGCAAGCTCAGTGCTTCTTGTGTGCAAGTGTCAGCCAACTTGGACATGTTCAGGAAGGCAAAGTTTCTCTCCCCCTGGTGCCGCAGGGTGTGCCGGGAGGCGTCTGTGGCTCCCCCTTAGCGGCACTTCCGCCACGCAGCCTCGGGGAGGGCCCCCCGCTGCCCGTGCCCACGCTGGGGCTGCAGGGCGCACACAGTGAGGCCGGGCCCATGGTGCTCGTGGGCCTGGAGCTCTTGGCCACTGCCTTGTCACCCACTGCTCGAGAGGGGGCTGTGTCCTGCTGCCACCGTCCTGGCAGCCTGGGGACCCCTGGTGTCCTTACGGAGAGCGTCTTCTACCCAGGACATCCTGCTCCCCGTCCTCCAGCCTGGGTGGACACGGTGCTTGGCGTTGCTGTCCACCACCCTCGCGGAGCGGCCGCAGTAACACTTACCATCCTCACGACCGAGGGGGAGACGTCCCTCTCGCAGGACTCGGAGGCTGGGAGGAACTTGAACCTGGTGCCCAGGCCCCCAGTGTTGGTGAGGGTGATGGCCCTGGACGCAGTCTCCCCCACCACGTAGCTGCCGAAGTCTATGAGCTCCTCGTCCAGGGACAGCTGCCGACAGATGCCCAGTGAGCAGGGCTGCCGCGCCGGGCGGCAGCTGCCCCTCTCCCACCCGCCTTCCCGCCGTCGTAAGGGCGCAGGAGCCCTGCCCGCCTCCCGCTGGGGGCGGGGGCCCGCATCCAGCTCCAGGCAGGACAGTCGGGTTCTGCACACCCCCGGGGGCATTAAAAACACGGAGGACCTCGAGTCAGCAGGCTGGTTGACGACTCAGAAACTAGGAAAGAGGAGCGAACTGAACCCAAAGCTACCGGACGGGAGGAGAGAGCACAGATTAGAGCAGAGAGAAATGAAACGGGGGCCAGAAAAGCCCCAGAGAGAATCAGCGAAAAGATCAACGGGACTGACCAGCCTTTCGCGAGGCGGACTGAGAATAAAAGGCTCAGGTGAAGAAAATCAGAAATGGAGGCGGGGATACTGCTGCTGATTCTACAGAGAGTGAACGGGTAATAAGGGAGAACCGGGAACAGTCGCAGGCCAATGACGCGGGCAGCCTGGCGGAGATGGACCAGTTCCTAGAGACACACAACTCGAAAGATGAAACCACAAAGAAACAGGAAAACCGCCCTGGCTGGTGTGGCTCAGAGGACTGAGTGGTGGCCTGCGAACGAAAGGGTCACCGGTTCGATTCCCACTCAGGCCACATGCCTGGGTGGCGGCTGGGTACTCAGCTGGGGGCGCACGAGGGGCAACTGCACACTGGTGTTTTCCTTTCTCCCTCCCTTCCGCTCTTTCTAAAGTCAATAAGCATTCCCCGGGTGAGGACAGAAAAGAAATTGTTAGTTTGCTATTGGACACAAGACGCAAAAATGCAATTTGTGACCGTCGACTAAAAGAGGCAGCACGCGGCTGCGCAGGCATGGCGTTCTGCAGCCGGTGGCGGGAGTGACGACTTCAGGAGGTAAGCGCAGTCCCCACAGGAACCATGCACTTAGAGGGTGCAGGAGAGGACATGAGAAAAGAACTGAAACATTTCGCTACAAAGCCAGGTCGGCACAGAAGACGGGGGCGCAGGAAATGAGGGGGAGAAAGGCTGCAAGGCTTAGAGAACAGCAGCCCGATGACAGCGGCCTGTGCGGCATCCAGCCCGTCGCCGGGGGGGCGGGGGGGGAAGTCCTGTCGTCCACCACAGCGGGGATGGACCTCGAGGGCACGACGCCGAGCGAAGCCAGTCACAAAGGGACCGATGCTGCCTGCTGCCGCTTACATAAGGCACCCAGAGGAGTCGGAGGCCCAGAGACGGAAAGTGGACGGGCTGGGGAGGGGTGGGGCTGAGTGTCTGCTGGGGTCAGAGCTTCCGCTCTGTGAAATGACGCGGCCCAATAGGGCAGGGCCGGCCGCACAGCACTGTGAATGCCCGTGTCACCACCCGCCGAGCACTTCAAAATGGTTATGCTGCTGAGTTGTGTGCCACTGTATTTTACCACAGTAAAAGCCTGAGGGGAAAAAAGAGAGAGAGGCTTAAGAACCTAATAATCGAACGCCACGTGTGATCTTGATTGCATCCTAGCTCAAAAATAACAAGAACGGCCTGGCTGGTGTGGCTCAGGGGACTGAAGCCCGGAGCCCCCGGCCCACCTGCAGCCTGTGACCAGGAGACACAGGTTGTCCCGGTACAGCTGTGGATTCAGGCGCCGTTCGTCGGGCGGCATCGAGCGCCAAGTGCTGACCGGTTCGGTCTGGGGCAATGGTGTGGTGGTTGCTGGGGTAGAACTGCGCCTAGTTTGTCCGCGGGGCTCTGGCTTCACACGGAGTGTGAGCGCCGGGCAGTTGCTCATTCCCTTTGAAGTGGGTCGGCAAAGTAGGCAGGCCCTCAGGCGAAGCGAGTGCTGACCCCTGGTTCGGGTGGGTGTACAGATGGATGGCCCGCGTTCCTTCTGCTTCTCACTATGCTTGAAATATTCCTTAGTGAAAAAAAGAGTCAACTCGCCCTGGCTGGTGTGGCTCAGTGTACTGAGCACCGGCCTGCAGGCCCAGAGGGCACCAGTCGGATCCCGGTCAGGGCACGCGCCCGGGTCGTGGGCCAGGTCCCCAGTAGGGGGCGCGCGAGAGGCAACCACACTTGATGTTTCTCTCTTTTCCTCCCTTCCTCTCTCTCCAAAACTAAAATCTTAAAAAAAACCAAAAACAATTCAATTCTGTACAGGGAAGGAAAATATCACCAAAACAAAAAGGCATCTAAAGAAAACGAAGTTCGTAAGTTATGCGCCTAATACAGGGTAATGTCCAAAATATACGAGGAGCTCATACAACTGAACAGCAAAAACCAAGCGGCCCAAATAAAGACAGCGGGCAGGGGACCCAAACGGACACTTCTCCGAAGAGGACAGATGGCCCGCAGACACACGGAAAGACGCTCAGCATCACCAGCCATCAGAGGGAGATGTAAATTAAAACTACAAGGAGATAGCACCTCACACCAGTCAGAACGGCTGCCACCAATGAACCACAAATGACAAGCGTGGGTGAGGACGTGAAGGAAGGGGGCCCTCGTGCACTGTGGGTGGGAACGCGGACAGGTCAGCCCCTGTGGACAGCAGCGTGGAGGGTCCTCAGAAAATCAAACACGAACTGCTTAATGACTAGCGATCCCACTTCTGGGAATTTTTCTGAAGGAAATGAAATCAGTATCTTGAGGAGAGGAACCCCCAAGTTCACTGTAGCATGATCACAATAGACAAGGAGTGGGAGCAGCCCAGGTGTCCGCCGGCATCGGCGGATGCACGGACACAGCAAAGGCGGAATACGTGCGACAGAGCAGCCCTTGGGCACTAGAGAGGAGGAGCCCGGCCACGTGCAGCACAGATGGACCTGGAGGGCTGCAGGCTGGACAGAGGGAGACAAGTGCCGCACGAGCGCATGTCACCAGAACTGAGAGAGCAGACTGGTTGTTGCTGGGGGTGGGGTGGGGTGTGTGAAATGGGTGAAAGGAGTCAAAAAGCACAAACTTCCAGTTACAAGATAAACAAGTCTGGGGATGTGAGAGACGGTGTGATGACTACAGTTTGGGGGACACCTCGGAGCTGCAGAGAGGACCCTCTCCCGGCAAATGGCCAGGCCCTGTCGCCCGGGCCCCGCTGCATCTTTCTCAGAGGACTCTGCTCGTGGCCGTGGGCGCCTGACCTCGCCGGAGCTGCTGCTAGGGCCCACGGCTGGGATGGAGATGTGGCCCCTCCCACCCTCCATCCAGGACGCACCCTCCCCACACCAACATTCCCAACCAGACATCCCTGCGAACACCCGCTCACGACTGGAGCTTACAGAGCACTGCTTGATGGAGCACCTCACTGGGACGGCAAACCGGCCAGTCTGCGCCAGAAATGAGATGCTTCCTTCCAGGTCTTTATTGATCTGAGAAACAGAAGATCCACACACAAATGTCTGTAACGTTCCCAGCAACACGTGTGATGTCTGATACGTACAGCCTGGGCCCGGACCCGCCTGCCGCCTGCCAAGCACTGGTGGTCCCAGAGGGTCGCACGCTGGCCGGAACTTGGGGGACAGCCCCGTGCAGACACCCCAACACAAGGGCACACACAGGTCACGCCGGCCGGCCAGTGAGCCGGACAGCCCCCTGCGGTTCTGCCCAGCATTTAGGGATACACGGAGCATGTTTCAGAAATGAAACAGCAAAACGGACCCTGCGTGAGCCCACCAAGAGGCTGTGCATCTGTCCTCCCTCATGACATCTGTCCGCGGAGCTCAGGAGCTGCGGGACACCAATGCCACCCCCACCCTCTCCCGATCGGGAGAAGCCCCCTTTTCCATCTTCTGGTTTGGGAACCAGGGCACTCACCATGGGCTTGAAGGTGACAAGCACTTCACAGGACACACCGGCTGACATGGGACCGGGGGGGTCAAAGCTGTGGGCACATGGCACATGGCACATGGCACGTCTGCGATGAGACTCCCAGGAAGGTGGCCGCTCCAGCACCACACGGGTGACGCGGCCCCAGGCGGGGAGGCCCCACGGAGCGGCCCTGAGCCACAGCCCCGACGGCCCCTGCCACCTGCCCCGGGCACTATGCCTCACCGCCTCCCAGGGCTCAACCCACGGGGGCCGCTGCAGCACCGTCTGAGTGAGTGGATGGATGGGTGAGGGAATGAGTGAATGGGCCAAGGCCCCAGGGGCCTGCTCCAGAGGGAACTCTGCCGTGGGGTGGGGGCGGCAGCAGCCACAGTTGCCCTGGGGACACATGCCAGCCCGGGCCGAGGCCTTAGCCTTTTCATACCAATGTGAGGGGCGGGTGCTAGGGAGGGAGCCCGTGTTCAGGAAAGAGCTCTGCAGGGACACTCGGAGGCGCGCAGTGTCCTGGTCTGTGCCTGCGGCGGGAGGAAGCTCCCCGGGGAACCTGGGACTCGAGGCCCATGGTCTTGGGGCTGCGGCCGCCCTGACGGGCTGCGTCTAGAGACAGACAAGCTCAACACTTCATGCAGGGATGCATCCCTGGCTGGCAGTGTCCCCATGGCAACGGGAATGTCCCAGGGGTGCGGTCCCAGCCGGGAGGGTCACCCGGACTTGAGAGTGTGGGCGGGAGCCAGCGCAGCAGGTCCGGGGCCAGAGCCCTGAGCTCCAGGTTGCAGAGTCACTGGCTAAACGCAGGGTTACAGCCCCGGCTCGTGTGGCGCAGTGGCGTGCGCATCGGCCTGCGGACCAAAGGGTCGCTGGTTGGATTCCCCAGTCAGGACACAGGCCTGGGCTGCGGGCCAGGTCCCCGGTGGTGGGCACGCAAGAGGCAACCACATATTTTGATGTTTCTCTCCTCTTTCTCCCTCCCTTCCCCTCTGTCTAAAAATAAAATTTAAAAAAATATATAAACACAGTGTTACAGACACGAGGAAGGACAAGACAATGTGAAGAAACGCCAGCCAGTTTGAAAGACAACTTAGAACTTCTGAGAGTGAGAAATACGGCGACTGAAGAGCACGGTGAGTAGTTCTAGCAGCCACTCCCTGGCAGCTCAGGAGCAGGGGTGAGCTGAGGGACAGCTGAGGAGGACTCGGACAAGGGCAGGGCAAGGGGACGACGGGACAGAGGCTTCGGGCCAGAGAGACAGAGGGCAACGCCCCGACCCGGGAGAGAGCGGTGTCAGCAGAAACAATTTCCCAAACCTGTATCCCAAGGAAGCAGGCCGGAGAGAACGACGCCACGCCAGACCCCGTGCGGGGCAGGGCGGCAGCGCGGGGGGCCGGAGGAGGCAGAGAAATGGGGCGGCAAGGCGGGGCGGGGCGGCTTCCAGCCCCACGACACTGCAGAGCAGGCGCCTCAGGGGAGCGACAGCAGCTGTGGCCAGACGGGACTGGCCCGGGGCCCCCACGCTGTCCCTGCCCCAGGCCCCACCATCCTCTTACTCAACGTGGATGAAGTCCCTGAGGTGCTCGTCCACGCCCTCCAGCTTGCAGTAGTTAATCGTGTAGGTGGCGTTCGTCAGCACCATCTTCTTCTTGTACACTTTGCCAACGTCGAAGTCCTAGAGAAAGAGACGTCGTTACTCCGAAGCTTCCTGGCGGCCACGTCAGAGGGGCGCTTCTGCGCCACCTGGGAGATGGGCCAAATGCGACGTCTGGGGAAGGTCGTCCGCGGTGACTGGGTGAGGCAAGTGTCCCGATGCTTCCCAAGGCTGCCCCCTGTGGGGCACGTGGAGCAGGGCCAGGGGGGTCTGGCTGGCAGAGTCTGAGGCAGGAAGCTGCTTCCTGGGGGCCGGGTGGGGGCCGGGAGGGGAGGGCGGGGCAGCACAGGCTCCAGGACCTGGGCGACGCCCTGGGGCCCACAGCTGCTCTCCTGCCCAGCCTGAGCCCCTGCTCCCACTCACTGCAACACGAGGCCCAGACGCCACGCCACGCCCCGGGAAAGAGGCCAGGCCTGCTGGGGCTGGGGTCCCACCCCCCAAGGAGAGGAGTCCAGTCGCCCTGAGCTCTGGGCAAGGACAGGGTGCCGTGAGCCTCCCGCGCCCCGGCAGCCCCGGCGGGCTCACCTTGAAGCAGATGACCTCGGGCTTGCTGATGAATGGGCGACCTTTGAACTCGCGCCCGGACACCACCTGTGTGCGGGTCACCCCGCCGCGCAGCCGCTCCAGGGTGCGGGCCAGAATGTCCTTGTCCATCTTGGTTCCTCTCACGGGCTTCCGGTCCGTGTCCTCTTTGGGCACCTGGGGATTCACAGGGCCAGCGGCCTGTCCTGGAGGGCGAGGCCTGGCCAGGGGAGGGCCCCTGCGGGTCCTGGGGGCGCCGGCGTGGGCGGAGCGCGGCCAGAGTGAGCCGCCCCGGCCCACTGGAGCCCCCCCGGTGTGCGCAAGGCGGGAGGGGGTCTCACTCCGCAGGAAGGGAAACCACGGAAACAGCCAGGACCCCGGCAGGCCTCCGGGAAACGGCCGCAGAGCGGAGGCTTCCTGGGTTTTAAAATCGGTCCAAGGAACAGTTTTCAGGCGGTTTTGCAGGAAGTGACACTGTCTCCAGGAGCAGAGAGACAGAGCCTCCCTAATGCAGCGAGCCATTCCTGGGTCTGCCCTTCCTCAAAGTTCTGAGGGTCCATTCAGGGCCCTGGCTAGGTCCGCAGGGGCTGATGCTGACCCAGGAGCTAGGTGTGCGGCTGCCCTGGCCATCCCAGTCTTCAGGGGCCCGCCCCCGCCCGCTGGGCCCAGCCACGGCCACGCTGCTCGCCCCGTCAGCCGGGCTTCCCTAGAACCAGCGGCACCCACGTGCATTTCCCCTTAGAGTGACAGGAGCCAGTCTGTGTGCAGACCTGTCTGATGCCCGCCCAGGGCCTGGCCTGGCCTTGGCCGGCGGGTGCAGGGGCGCAGACACAGCCGGTGGCAGCCGTCCTGCGGGCGCCCCGGACACTAGGTAGTTCCTTGGCTCATGGAGCCATACCTGCCCCTTTGAAATCAGACGGCCAGGGCTCTGGACGGACAATACTCCCTGAAAAAGGCTGCCAAAGAAAGTTCTAAACTTGTGCCTTTTTCTGGAAACATGTTTACCGAAGACTAAGCACAATGAAATTAGGAATGGTCCCACCCTTGAGCCCCTTGTCTGCGTCCCTGCGTGTGGCCACCTGACGAGGCTGGGGGCAAGTTCGGGGTCGTGGCGTACACAACGGGTCCTGGGGGCTCTGGGCGGGGAGAAAGGAGACCGGTTGCGGGGAGGGAGGCAGCTGGGCAGCGAGAACTCTCAGCGCAGCAGCCTCGGGCTAGGCCACAACCAGGGCCCCGGGACAGAAGGACACTTGGGAGACGGAGGCGGGGGGAAGGACAGAGCCCGGTGGCCAACTGCCAGTGACTGAGGTGCACGGAAGCAAGTACCTGGTGTGACTCACAGTCCTGGTTCCAAAGCCCAGGGATCTCCGGTTCAGCCAGTGTTTCGTCATCCCAGCCGGCGTCCCCGGGGTCCACCTGGGCGGATTCGCTGGAGATGGCCTGCATCAGCTGTGCGGGTTTGGGCGGTGAAGCGCTGTCGTCCCTCTGGTCGGGGAGAGGAATACAGAGCTGGCGGTGCCAGCAAGGACAGGGTGCTCTGCCAGTCTCCTAGAAACCAGGGCACACACTGCTCGCTAAGCTTTTCTTCCCTGTCCAGACACAACCCAGGTATCCTTGTACGTTGCGGCACGTTCTTTCCAGAGCCCGCAAAGGCAGTCTGTCGCCAATGGCTGTCACCCTCGGCTGCGTGCCATCTCTGGCTGTCCCTGAGAACGCCACACCTGGAATAGCCATTGTGGCTAATGGGACAGAGTGTGGGGCCTGGGTGAGACGGGAGGAGAACGGAGGGGTTCCCAGGGAAACGGGGCAGAGGCGGCTCCTGGGGGCAGCTGGTCAGAGGCTGCGGGAGGGGACGCGGGCAGGTGACTATGAACTAAGCCCCGGGCCTGGGAAAGAACTCAAGTGCACATGAAGACCCCACAGGGTGGAACGTGAAGAAGCCTCAGGAGCGATGCTGGCAGCGTATTTGTTGGAGCTCGGGCATGGGGGTCGCCGCGGTCACGGCGAGGAATCAGAAGTGCCCAGCCGGGTGCAGGAGGGGCTCCTGCTGGCCCCGCCCCCACCCTCGGGACAGGTGAAGCAGCGGCCTATGGGGGCAGCTGGCATAGAGCCGGCCTCAGCGTGAAGGAAGGAGATGAAGAGACCTGCTGGCCCCCGGGCAGCTCCAGTCTTTGGTGGCTGGTGATGAGCCGCACGTGGGACGAACGCGACCCAAATCTGGCTCTGCCCTGGCCCATGACTGACCTTCGGTACCGACCTGCTCACTGGTGCCTGAGCCCGTGGTTCCCATGGATGATGAGGCACAGGGACCTGGGTCTTGCCCTCCTACACCTGAGCCGTCCCCTAGGCCAGGCCAGCTCCCAGGTGGACACCATGCGGCCTCCCACCCAAGCCCGGACGCTACCCCAGGCCCCCAGAGGGAACCCCGAGGCAGGGAGCGGGACATCAGAACACACCCACCCACTGCTGGGGTTGCCTGTCAGGGACAAGAGGCTGCCCGAGGTTCACGCTAGGACCCTATGACAGCCAGGACACCTGTGCCCGCTGGTACCCCTGCTCCTCCACAGGGGTGAGCACCACGCCTGCTCACCGCCAGGCTGCAGGGAGGAGCCGCGGAGATCCTCCCTTCGCTGAGGTCAGCGAGGTAGTCCCAGGTCTTGTCTCTCAGGGTAGGCGGGGCCGCAGCTTTGGCTGGGGAACGCGGTCTCCCCTTCCTGCTCTCTGCAACCACCTCCTTCAAAATCCGACTCACAATCTCCCGCCTCCTGAGCTTCTGCTCCTCCTCGAAGGCGCTGGGAAGACACCATCAGCTGAGCGCAGACGTAGCCACCGGACCCTGGAGCTGGGCAGCTGCTTGCTGGCCAGGCCCTCACCAGCCCTTCCCCGAGCACAGACCCAGCCCCAGCCCCGTCGGGACCACGTCCACTCTTACCCCACCCCTGCTCCTGGGCACCCACGACTTGACCCTCCACCCAGTCCCCACAATAAACTGACCCTTCGAGAGCAGCCCCTACTCCTGGCGTCCAGGTTGACGACCAGGTGCCTCGCGCGGCAGCACCGGGGTGGAGGCCACTCCCTCCCTCAGCTGCTCCTCTGGGTCCCTCCCAGGTGCCAGGCCTGCCCCAAACTAAGGGACTCAGAGGTGGGCAGAGCTGCCCTGAGAGCTTCCACCAGGATGGGGTGGTGGCAAAATTCTGGAGGTGACACTCAGGCCCTTGAGACGCCTGGACGAGGGATGCTGTCCCCACGAGGGCACCAGGAGGTCGCGCCTGGGCAGATCCTAAGAGTGGGCACTCAGGGGAGTGAGGGCGGGGGCTGGAGAGGGGGCGGGGCGGAGACCGGGGCCTGTGGTCTGAGGAAGCCACTGCTGCGTGGGCGCCCACGACCCTCAGGGCGCGGTGCGGCCTGGGGAGCCACGCGCAGAGACCTTGCAGGGCCACGGGCGGGGGTCTGGGGTAAATCACAAGGGTGGGGCTAACCTGGGGGGGCAGCACTGAGACCTGGTTCGGGGGAACCGGGGTGTGATGCCCAGAGGGCTGGGCGAGGAAGGCGAGCCCTGGCCGCCTGCAGTGCCCGGGGGCCGGGGAGCGAGCGAGGTGGGGGCCCGGAGCAGCTCCTGGGAAACCGGGCCAGGGACCGAGGGTGAGTGCCGGCGGCAATGCGGTGGGGGGAACGTCAAGGAGCTGTGCCCTGGGGCCCAGGACAGGCCCCGCCTGCTTGGGGGCGGGGCCTCAACAGGGGCGGGGGGGCGGGGCCTGGCAGGAGTGAGGGAGGGTGAAGCCCAGTGACTGTATCCCACAGGCCTGAGGCCTGTCCTAGGACACACCCAGGGAGAGACGGGCGCCCCGTCCCCACCAGGCAGGCACCTCCTGGGGCCTCACCGGTTCTGGGCCTCGAGCTCCTGGCGCCGGTGTTGGTGGACAAGGTGCCTGAAAGCATCCCCACCTTGGGCCAGAATCTCCTGCTTCTCGGCCTGGGCCTTTTGCTCGGCCAGCTCTGCCTTGGCCCGGCCCCACGCCTGAAACTTCCTGAGGGTTTCCTTGCAGACGGGAAACACTGAGGTTACAGCGCGAACGCGTGTGCACGCGCACACGCACGCCCTCCCCGCCGGAGGCCGCGGCGTGGCCAGAGCCTGCCCGCCAACCCTGCAGCCGTGACCGGCCTGCTCACCTCCACCCGGGCACCTTCGCGCAGGCTGTGCCCCATCCCCGCCCCTGCTTTCCCAGCCAGCCGCACACCCTCCGGCCCTGGGGGAGGCCCTGAGCCCTGGGAACTTGTCTCCCCTCTCCCCACAAGCCCGGGCCCCGCTTTCCTCCCATGCCACCCTGTGCCTGCCCTGGGGTCCGGGGTGGGCGCTCTGCACATTCCCGGGGAGCGACTGAGTCATGTGGTGAGGACTGCGGGGCACTTCCCGAGGAGCAGGGTTCAGGGAGGAGGCGGGGGGCCAGGCTGGGGAACACCCTGCCACCGGGGTGGGCTAGGTGGGGCCCTGAGGGGTGAGGCCGCAGGGCTCGGTGGCAGGGGGCAGGGGGTTTCGGGGGCGCGGCCTGCGCTTACCCGGTTGGCAGTGATACTGCTTTTCAGGGCCAGCACGGCGTCCATGCGCCTCCTCAGGTGCTCCTGGGCCTGCAGCTCCCGCGCCCTCTCCTGCTCCCGTACCCTGGGGGAGGGGTGCCGTGAGCTGGGCTCGCCCACCCAGGGACAGTGTGTGGTGGCTGATGGTGAACTACAAGGAAACGTGGCCCGAAACACGTTTTTCTGGGCTGGCAGCTCGCGTCCTGCGGCCCCGTCACACAGGCCAGCGGTTCAAAACTAAAAATCCAGGCCTGTTCTTCCTCGATGGTAATGGGCCGGTTTAAGAACAAAGGCAAGGGATCTGTGTGCTTAGCCTCCGCCCCCAGGATGCAGACCTTCCCAGGGAGGCCTTCAGGAACTTCACTGCAACCCTGTGGTTCCTTCTGGCGTCTTCCAGCAGCTTCTGGTGCCGGAGCCCGTGCTCCTTCTGCAGGTGCAGCGCCTTCCTGCAGGACATGTACCGCACTGGCTCTCCGGCTCGCACCTGGGGCCAGCGGTGACGCAGGGTGGCGCGGGCACCAGAGGCAGCAGGTCAGTAAACACCCAGGGAACCCCAGAGGGGAGCTCTGGTCCAGGCTGGGCCAGGCGGGGGCCAGGACTACGTGGGGCGGGTACGGGCCCAGAGTTGAACGAGGGGGCATGGGAAGATGGAGCAGAGTGATGGGGGGGCTGCGAGTGGAGACGCGCGCGTGCACACACACACACACGGGCTTGCAGAGGGGCCAGAGGACATGCACACTGCAGGTGGGGGGTGCCGGGTCCCACGGCTTGGGACACACTTAGGGATGCCTGTCCTGCCTGGGAACCAAGGACCGGGGACGTGCAGGGACTGAGTCTCAGGTGCACAAGGAGCCTGAGTGGGAAGGGGTGGAGGGTGGCCAGGAGGAAAAGTGACGTGAGGGTGCGGAGAGAGGGACTGTGGCCAGGAGCTCAGGGGAGGGGCAGGGGTGCGGCAGCGGGACCACGGGCACGTTGGCCATGGAGCCTGTAGGAGGGGGTCGAGGACGCCGCCCGGCCAGCACCTGCAGGTCCGGGCCACCTACCTGGCCCTCAGCAGCCGGTCCCTGTCCGCCCTCCCCCGGGCCTTGCCCTCCTCGCAAAGCTGCTCGGCCGCCTGCACCCGCCGGCGCCTCTGGACAGCCTCTGCCTCCTCTTGGGCAGGCCTCTGCAACGCCTCCAGCTGACCCTCCTGGACCTCGATGTGCCACGCGGCTCTCCTTGCAAAGGATTTCTGTGTCGGCCAAGGAGTTGGCCCGGGGCTGCGCACCTGCCGCAGGGGTCTGGGAGGACCTGCGCACCCCGCACTGCGGGCGGGCACTGGGCACCTCTGACGGGTCAGTTCCTCCTGCCAGTCCTCTGGGCATGCAGCCCCTGGGGACCAGGGCTCCCCATCGTTCATGGCGCCACCCACCCCTGCCGCCATCACCCTGAGGCCAACCCGGCCGGAGCCTGGTTCTCCACTTGCCGAGCATCCAGGGACCCAGGTAGGAGACACTACCTTTGAAAAGGGTCCCTGCTGCCCTGGGACGGGGCGGGGTGGGGTGCGTCCTGGGAGACACCGGCAGGAGGAGGGGGGTGGGCTGGGGCCATGAAGGCAGAGGTCAGGGAGTCCGGGCATGGATGGGTGGCAGGGAGTGAGCTCATGGTCTCGACAGACAGACAGATGGACAGAAGCAGCCCCTGCACTCACTCGTGCTCCCTCAGCACAGCCCGGATTTTCGACTGCATGTCCCTCTCATTCTCCAGCTCAGTGCACAGGCGTCTGGAGGCGGCCTGGAGGCGGCCCACGGCGGCACTGAGTGCCACGGCGACGGGAGAGGACAGTGGGAAATGTCAGGGCCTGAGTCCCCGAGAGCAGGCCCCTGCCCCCCGGCAGGCTCAGCAGTGCCTTCCCCTGGGCCTGCCACTTCCACTAGAGACCCCTGGTCGCCTAGCTCTCTGCGCGCCTCTCATGCTTCTCCAGGATGGGGCGCCACTCCCCGAGTGGGCAGCCCCTCGGAGTAGCAGGCCCGTCCAGGTTTGGGGCCAGGAAGGACCCAACATACTCTGCGAATGACTAGGAGCAGCTGAGCGGCCAAAAAGCCACGGGGACACCATGTGGATAGCGAATTCCCTTACTTTATTCCCTCCTGGAGCTGCGGGCTCCCCGGGCGGGCGCTGTGCTGCCCTCCGAGCCAGCTCTGATCGCAGGTAGAACCATTTCTACCTGAGCTGGGAGGGATGGCAGCACAGAAAGGTGGATGGCCCTCGAGACCCCCCACGGGACCTCCTCACCTGGGCAAAGCCAGTCCTGAAGGTCGTCCCCTACCCCTCCCTGCACTGTCTCCAGGACACCTGCCCCTCTCCCTGGGTGGTTCTTGGGGGTGGGGCTGGTTTCACATTCTCATGGCCCAGAATGTTCTTTCCCCATCACAGCAGCTTGTTGTCACCACGACCTAGCCCGGGGGTCACCTCTTCAGGGAGCCCTCCCCTGGCCACCTGCTTCCAAGAGACTATCCCTCCTGGCCTTACGGTCACCAGCTTCCAGTCCTCCTGACCACCTGGTGGTGGCTGTCCACCCTGGGGTGTGTCCCTTGTTCACCCTTAGCGGGAGGCTTCTCTCGCCCCAGCCACCTGCATACCCTCCCCGCCCTGCCCACCACTAGAGCGTGGACCTACATGTTGTTGGCCTCTCTCTCTGCAGCCGCCTCGGCTGCCACGCTGTCCCACTGCTTGGGGATGAGATCCATCCGCTGGCAGCAGGCGTACAGCTCCTCTCTGGGGCGGGAAGCCGGGGTTTAGAGAAATGGTCTGGGGGGCAGCCTCCGGCCCCTCCCGAGCCTCCGGGTGGGCCGTGGCCGGTGGCTGTGGCCACGTCGTCTCTTCCCGGGGTCTCTCTGACCGTCAACCATGCGTGCAGGGTCTGGTCCGTTTTCTGAAAACCCTGCCAGGGGGCCACCTGTGTAACCTGTACCCAAGTGGGGGTGACCGTGAACCAGCAACGAGGGGCTCAGGAGCTGAAGGGCCCAGGGAGGCCTCAGGGGCAGAGCGGGCACCGGCTGCGCCTCGTCAGGGGTCCCAACGACAGACACGGGACAGCCAGACCGACGTGGGGCCTGCACCAGACGCTGGCTCGGAACGTCACTCTGTGGCTGCCCGTCCCCTCGGTCAAGACGACAGAGCAAAACTCAAAGCACCAGCTCTGACAGGCGCCGGGGGGGCCGGGGAACCCGCTGTGCAAGGGCAGTGGGGAGCTCTTGGGTAGAGCAAGGCACTGAGGCCACGCAGAGCGTCTGGGACTTTTGGAGACACCGAGGGATTCACGAGTAAAGAGTCGTGATGTCTGCGAGTTGCTTTCAAATAACTTAGCGAAAAACAGTCAGTCACAGCCATGACACAGGACACGCACACAGAGACAGACAGTCAGAAGCCAACGACGACTCTGGGAGGGGCGTGTCAGGGGCAGCTGTGCAATTTATTTCCAACTTTCCTGTGTGTTTGAGATGTTTCTCACAGACTTTGGGGGACACACAGTGGGTGTAATTGCTGACTAAGCTGGGACGTGGGCGGGGCAGCGGGGAGGCCGTGCCCGGCAGCACCCAGAGGGCGGGCACGGGCAGCCACGGCCCCCGCCCCCGGCCCCGCACACCCTGAGCCCGGCTCACCTCGTCTCCTGAATGGAGAGCTCTTGGTCCGTGTGCAGCTTTTCCAGGCGGCTCAGCTCCTTCCGCAGGTGCGAGGCCCGGATCCGGCCTGGGGCGGGCGCTCGCTCCCTTCCGTCGGCGGCGATGGCCTTCTGTGCTCTCTTTGGACTGAACACAGAAAGGACATCAGCTGCCACTGTGCGGCCAGCACGCCCTGCGTGACTTGTCCCCACGCCGGCTCCATCCTGGAGCCGAGGCCCCAGGCTCCGGGAGGGCGGCCGTGGCCCACCCATGTCTGTTACCCGCAGTCCCCCAAGTCAGCGTGGGCCTTGGATTCCTGGGGAGCGGCTTCAGCACTGAACTCCAGGGCCTCCCATTCATCGCTTTCTAGAAATCAAGGCGAGAGTTAAAAAAAAAAAAGCAGCTCTAGGTATTTAAGACTGAAACTCAAGAATCAGTCTTGACAAGCTAAACTGCGGCAACAGCAGTGATGGCGTCCCAGAGCAGCGGCTCCCGAGGGGTGGTCCAAGGAAGCCAGGGGCTCCCTAAAACAACTTCAGGGGGTCTGCAGAGTCAGGGCTATTTTCATAATGATGCCAAGGGTCATTTGGCTTTTTTCATCATTTCATGAGCGTAGAGTTTTCCAGAGGACGTGTGACCTGTGACATCACAGCAGGTGTGAGAAGCCTGTCGTCTGCTAAACCAGACTCTTTGTTCCATAGAACAGGTTCATTATTGCTATTTCGAGTCAATTAATTAACATATCCTCGGCAATATTGGAAGTTACAGCCAATGTGAGCGAAAGCCTCTCAGGTCTCCAGTAACGTTTGGGTGCGTGAAGGGTCTGCTGATGAGAGCAGCTGGGGGGCCGCTGCAGACGTCAGTGAACGCGGGACAGGGGTCTCCACAAAAGCGGATAAAGTGAACGCTGCCAGTCGCAGAAGCAGGCGGGGAGGCAGCGAGAAGGCCACGCCGCGAGGGGGACGGGTCGGTACAGCGCAGCGCCCGCAGGCTGTGCAGACGGGGACCACGGAGCCGCGCTGTCCCTGGGCCCGTCAGTAGCCCCAAGAGGCTCATCTGGGAAAAATGTCAGACCGCCAGAGAGTAAAAACAAAAAAAATCAGCCCTGAGCAGCGTGGCTCAGTGCGTTGGACATCAGCCAACAGAGTGAACGGTCACTGGTTCGATTCCCAGTCAGGGCACGTGCCTGGGTTGTGGGTTCTGTCCCTGGTTAGGGTGCAGACAAGAGGCGACCAATCGATGTCTTGCTCCCTCTCTTTCTCCCGCCCTTCCCTTGTCTCTAAAAATAAATAAATAAATACAATCTTTAAAAAAATCTAAAAGCCTCCGGGGGAAAAAAAAGTTTACACTCAAAAGATTGGAATAAAAAAGGCATTAGGTTTCTCAAGAGATGTTGGAGACTAAAAGCTATGGTCTGCTGCTTTCAAAATTCTCAGCCACAGTTTATCTTTGAAAAAGATACCATGTTTAAGAGATGTAGCCTCTCTGAAAAAAGAAACTGAAAGGAACGCAAGCGAGCGCGCCCCGCCTTCCGTGCTGCCGGAACCCGCGCTGTTTGTAAACAGACCCGCAGCGACGTCCTCCGCGTGTGGGGCGCCCGCCGAATGCTCCACCTCAGGGGACGGGTGGGCACCTTCTTCCATCTTGGGAGGCAGGAATTAGCTGGAAAAAATATTACAAAATACAGATGAGCAAGAGCACACGTTAAAAAACAAAAACCTACAAAGCTGGAATTCATGAGAACTAATAACTTCTCTTGTAAAAAGGCACCAAGAAAGTGGACAGACGAGCCACGGACTAGAGGCGGCGTCTGCGGCAGGCGCGTGGCACGGGCTTGCGTCCGGAATGCACACGGAGCTCCCGAACATCACCAGACGGGTCCCAGCGCCTCCCGAGAGGGGGCCCACCTTCTAGAACAGACGCTATGAAGGAAGGCGTGCTAACAGCCTGCATGCTTGTGAAACCGCGACGTCAGTGGTCACTAGGGAGACGCAAGTTGAACCATAGGAGACACCACTAGGTGCTTACGAGGACGCCCGAGGCCAGAGCTGCTGGGGGCTACGCGTGGGCCGGGGAGCAGGGGGACCGGCGCGCTCACACGCGTCTGCTGGGCGTGTGTGACAGGTGCCTAGGAACGGTGTGGGCGGCTGCTCATAAACACATGCTAACCGTGGGCCCAGCGGTCCCATGGGTCGGTTTTCCCTTACGAAGGGGCCAAGTTGGCGGCCGGGGCAGACACAGCCACATCAAAATCACAGCTAAATTGCAGAACCACCACCACTCAGAACCGTCAGAAATCGAGTTGAACAGAAGTCTGACAACTACGGAATTAAAGAAACCACATACAACCAGGCTGGTAGGCGGGGCACAGATGCGGAACAGGCTGGACCCTCACCCTCGTGTGCTGGGTAAAAAATTCGGGAGGGACATCTCGGGAGTCAGTAGTCCCAGCCCCACACCAGGCCCCCCAGCCCAGGGCTCCAGTGCCGGGAAGGTAAGTCCCCACAACTTCTGGCTGCGAAAGCCAGCAGGGGTTGAGTCGGTGGAAGAAACTTCTAGAGCCCCAGGCAGTTCCCCTTAAAGAACCCACACGCGGACTCACCTACTCACACTCACTCCCTCTGAGCTCCGGCACCAGGGCAGCAGCTTGAAAGGCACCCGTGGCAGGCTGGGAGAGACTGAAGGGTCTGGCAAAAGGTGAGCAGAGGCCATTGTCCTTTTTCTAAACCCTTCCCTACAGAGTCGGCAAGCTGCTGCCACATCGGAGACCCCATCAACCTGGCTGACACTGTTTGCCCTGCCCTGGAGTCGCCCCGAGACTCAGTCCCACCCAACTCACAGGCCCACTCAAGCTGTTAACTGTGACTTCTCCATATGAATGGCTGGTTTTGGCTCAAGCTTCACTCCTTCCTAAATCCTCTCAAACAAGCCCCAGCTGGCCTCAGTGAGCCCCAGGCCCAGCACTAGCAGCCTGGATTCACAGCTCGGCTTCACCTGGGAAGCTCCAAGCCCAGCACAAGTAGCAGCCATCTCAGACTGCTTTACAGCTCAGGCAGGGCGGTCCCGGGCAGAACACAGGTGGGGGCTGACCTTGGCCTGGCCACCCGGGAAACCCCAGGGCCTGTGCACCCAGTGGACAGCTACAGACCACGTCAGAGCACCACCACCCCGCCCCTGCACAGCCCATCCTCCACGGAGTGCGGAGGCTGGCGGTCAGTGGTCTCAGCCAGTCCTTGCGGCTGACGGGCCTGGGTAAATCCCTCCCATCCATCTGCCTACAGCAACCAAGGAGGCTCAACTACAAGAGGAGGGTGCACCTCGAGTACCCAGCTTGGGTGACAGGGGAGGCTGTGTCACTGGACCCTACAGGACACCTGCTGCATTAGGTCACACTACCAAGACACGGAGTCACAGCCGCTCGACCGAAGACATGGAAACAAACACAGGAGGCTGCCAAAATGAGCAGACAAACACGGCCCAAATGAAAGAATGGATCAAAACTCCAGTAAAAGAGCTAAATGAAATGGAGATAAGCAATCCATCAGATGCAGAGTTCAAAACACTGGTTACAAGGATGCTCAGGGAATTTAGTGAAGACCTCGGCAGCATAAAAAAGACCCAATCAGTAATGAAAGAGACACTAATTGAAATAAAGAACAACTTACAGGGAAACAACAGTAAAGCGGATGAAGCCGAGAGTCAACTCAGTGATTTGGAACATAAGGAAGCAAAAAAGAACCAATCAGAACAACAAGAAGAAACAAGAATCCAAAAACAAACAAACAAAAAAAAACGAGGATAGTGTAAGCGGTCTCTGGGACAACTTCAAGAATTCCAACATTCACATCCTAGCGGTGCCAGGAGAAGAGAAACAGCAAGAAACTGAAAATCCATTTGAAAAAAATAGTTAAAGAAAACTTCCCTAATTTGGTGAAGGAAATAGACATGGAGTCCAGGAGGTGCAGAGTCCCAAACCAGATGGATGCAAAGAGGCCCCCTCCAGGACACATCGGAATTAAAATGCCAAAGTTTCAAGATAAAGAGAGAGCCTTAAAAGCAGCAAAAGAAGTTAGCTACCTACAGCGGAGTTCCCCTAAGACGGTCAGCTGATTTCTGACAAGAAACTTTGCAGGCTAGAAGGGATTGGCAAGAAACATCCAAAGTCATGAAAAGCAGGGACCTGCAGCCGAGATCGCTCCCCCCAGCCAAGCTATCGTGTAGAGTCAAAGAGCAGATAAAGAGCAAGAACTAAAGGAATTCATCACCAGCAGACCATTATTATATGAAATGTTAAGGGGGCTTAATTAAGAAAAAGAAGATGAGAACTATGAACCATAAAGAGGCAGTAAATACATACCTACCAACAACTGAATCTAAGAAACAAACTAAGCAAATAAGGAGAGCAGAGACAGAATCACAGACACGGAG
>PVJD01010464.1:0-53475 GCA_004026545.1 Mormoops blainvillei | reverse complement strand
ATCCAAAAGATAACCCAAATGTTCATCAATTGAGAAATGCATAAACAAATGTGGAATACTCATACAATAGAATACTGTTCAGCAATGAAGGAAGAAACCATTGATATAGTCATCATAATGAATGAATCTCAAAATCATTATGCTGAGTGAAGGATGACAGACAAAAAAAGAGTACATACTATATCAACCCATTTATATATACTAGAAAATGCAAACTAACTTACAAAGTAGACCAGTGGTTACATGAGGTAGAGGGTAAGGAGAGGTGGGAAGGAAGGGATTTCAAAGAAGAATGAGGAGAGACTTCTAGTCAAGATGGTAGTGTAGGTAAACATGGCTCACCTCCTCGCAAAACCATCAAAATTAAAAACTAAGCTACAGAACAATCATTATTCATAACCACTGGAAATCGAGCTGAATTGAAGTCCCACAACTACAGAATTAAAGAAGAAACCACATTGAGGCTAATAGGAGGGGCAGGGGCAGAGACGCTGAAGGGGCTTGTTCCACACCCATCTGTGGTAGATAGAAATCAGGAGGGATATCTCAGGAGTAAGGGGTAACTACCTCCACACCAGGCCCCCCAGCCCAGGGTTCCAGTGCCAGGATGATAAGTGTCCATGGCTTCTGGCTGTGAAAACCAGTGGGTTTTCACACTGTGGAAGATAGAAACTTCTGGAGTCCCAGGCAGTTTCTCTTAAAGGGCCTGCACATGGACTTCCTTGGACTCACTCTGTCTGAGTTCCAGGACTAGGGCAGCAACTTGAAAGGCACCAGAGGCATATGGGGAGAAACTGAAGTATCTGGCATCAGGGTGAGTGCTGAGGGCAGGTTTCTCCCAGACAGAAATTCTGGCAAAGGCCATTGTTCCTCTGCTGAGCTCTCCCCTGACAGAGCTGGCAGGTAAATGTCATAGCTGCGAGTCCATCAACCTGGTGCACACAGCTTTCACCACCCTGGTGATTCCCTGAGGCTCCACCCCATGCAACTTTCAGGCCCACTGAAGCTGTTTCCAGGCGCTTTTCCATAAGAATGGCTTGTCTTGGCTCAGGCTTCAGATTTTCCTAAATTCTCTCAAACAAGCAGCATTTGGCCTCAGTGAGCCTGGTACCTCTTGCTAACTTGCCCCAGGCCTGGCACTAGCAGCAGCTGGCCTTGGTTCACAGCTTAGCTTTACTTGGGCACCTCCAAGCCCAGCACAAGTAGCAGCCATTTGCACATTGCTTTGTAACTCATTCTAGGTGGCCCTGTTTAGAAGACAGGCAGTGGCTGACCTTGGCTTGCACCTCTCAGGAGGCCCCAGAGCCTGCACACCCAGTGAATAGCTATGGACCACATCGGGGCACCATCACCCAACTACCTCCACAAGTGATACACTCAAGGGGTGGACTCGGTGGGCACCAGAGCTCTGCTGAAGTAAGTCCTGCTCTGTGGCGTGGGTCCTACACAGCTGATCCTCCATGGTGGCCAGAAGTTGGTGGTCAGTGGTCATAGCCAGTCCTTGAGGTTGACTGGCCTGGGTAAATCACTCCCATTGACCTGCCAACAGCAACCAAGGCTCAACTACAAAAGGTGGTTGCACACAGCCCACACGGAGGGTGTACCTTGAGTACCCAGCTTGGGCGATAGGGGAGGCTGCGCCACTGGACCCTACAGGACACCTACTACATTGGGCCACACTACCGAGAAAGAAGAGAGATGATCATGACTGGACCTGGAGAGAGGTACCCATCATGTTGTCCCAAATTCTTAAGCCCAAACCTGGTTACATGGCAGAGAGGTTGGGAAACAGAGTCCTCTCCAAGCCAAGAAAGAAGAGCAGTACTTTCATTTATATATTTAGCCATTCTCTGCCAGAAGAAAAAGAAACTTCTCTTCCCAGAGTAACTATGCACACAGTAACATGTATTATAAAAGAATCCTGAACTTCTGAGACAAAATACCTGTGTTCAGATCACTTCACGTTTTCCTCCTAGAATGATGAGAGGTCATTTACTTTATCTTTCTGAAGAGCCTGTTCCAGGAGTTTTTCTCAAGAAGGGCCAGTTTCTGCACCAAAGGGGAATCTAAGTCTCCCAACTTCTGGGAGAAATAAAATTGGTATAGTTTTCAAATCACTCCCACAGCCTCCCTCACTCCTTTTCCACGCCTATCCCAAGGTTTCAAAAACTTTTGAAGTCCAGTCTAAGCGAAGGCATGTGGCTTGTGTCCCCTTGCCATCTGCATCTGCACTCGCAGCCCAAGGAGAAGCTGAATCCAGCATGATGACACAGAGCCCCCCAAAATTTGCTCGGGGTCTTTGGTGATATACAGCAGGATAAAGGGATTCCTTGCCGAAGCAGCCACGTAGCCTCATTGTATGATTTGGACAGGTAGTGATAGTGACCAAGATGTGGATTTAAGACCATATACTCAGTTGCATGACCTTAACAAGGTCACTCCCTTTTTCCTGGAACACTTTTTTTCACTAAGCTTCTGGGACATGGCACTCTCCTAGCCCTGCTGCTTGTTCATTTTCTCATCTGCTAGCGTTTTTCTCTTCCAAACCTTGGAATAGTATTCTGCCTCAGGTCATCTCCTGGAGCAGCTTCTCAGGCATGCGGTAGGGATTTTGAAAAACTATGGATTAGGTTCTCCACTGTGGAGTCAGCCCCTCCCAACCCTAATGGCTTTGGACAATTCCGATAAAATGTCCTCTCCCTCCTTCCTTTCCTCCTTCCTCCCTTTCCTGCCTCCCTTCCTTTTTCTGTCAGATTATCTGGATACTGTCTCCCTTCACAAGTAGTAATTAGGGTTTCCAGATAAAGCAGTTAATTGCTAAACTTTTTTCTCTTAATGTGCCTAGAAAAAGACAAATGGGACACTTTCACTGTTATCAGTGAGAAATGCTTTGTTGCCCTGGAAAATCAACTTCAAGTGACCCTCTTGGGAAAGAGTCCACGAAATACAAGAGGGGAAAACAATGAATTTGCAAAAGAGCTTGTTCCCACCCACTTGGAACAGAGGCCCTTTTACCAACCTGTTTGATCAGCTGGGGAAAAAGCATCCTCATTTTCATAACCTCCTGGCCCTTTGTGTTTCAAGGTGGCACCACTCCAGGGATGTAGTTTCTATGAGAATGAACGAGGCTAAAGGCTCGCAATTGTCCGTCAGACACTCACTGGATATAAGTTCTGGAGGCTGTCCAGGACATCTCCTGGTTTTCATCTCTTACGGTCTTGTGTGGAATGAGCTAATATTTGCAAATGGGTATGCCATCTTTAACGATTCGATCACCAAATAGTAAATTAATTTAGGAAATAGCTATGCATCATTTGTGTGCCTACTGCATATACATTCCCCTACTGGGTGCTGCAGGGACTAAGGAGACAGCCCTGACTTGGAGAAGCAGATGGTCTGGTGGGAAGCAGCGTCTAAACCTGAAATCCTATTGCTAATAGACGGAGCACACCAGGGGCAGAGGCGGAGTCTTTTCTCAGTATCTTCTACGTCACCTAAATATTGTGTTGAGGACATAAACAGATGATCAATAAATAGTTCTCACAGTGAATTTCCATAATTAAAACCCACGATGGTCATCAGCCAAATTTTGGAGGAAACCAGTTACTTTCTATCACTGTGAGGGGTCATATATGGCCACAACACCTTACACGGTAGGAAGTGATGACAGATAAGAGGCTGAGAAGAACAATTCCTGGGGTTCAAATCAAAAGGACATTTGAGTAGACAGAAAGGGTGAATCAGAACTGAAGATAACCTTCACACCATAGATATTGCTCATTGGGGAAAAGAATGTTTCCCATCTGAAAAAAACAAGTGGTTAGAAGGCTTGAATACTCATTGCAAAATTGTTTTTGTGTGAATTCACACCCTAATGGTTTCCTCTCCAAAATGGAGCTCATCAACTAAGCAGGTGTCAACTCATTTATGGTTCTCAGAGCTGGGATTGGACTACAGACAAGGAATTCCAGGCACTTGCCATCTCCTATGCTTCTAGAATCTGCCTCAAAACATTGTCTGCATTTACTTATTGTCTCTAAACTTGTATCTCTTTTAAAGAACAACCCAGCTGGTTAAACCCAAATTAGAACAGCACTGTCTCTTAGACATTAAAAAAATATGTAAAGGGAAATAATCACTGCTCTCATGGGAATTTCAAATGGTAATTTCTCTATTCTATAGTTAATAGTGATAGGTTTTTTTTTCTTTTTTAGGTAAAATGGAGAAAATACTCAGCTGCTCAGTGAGGCAGAGTTAAAATATTCTGTAAAAACAGCATTTACAAAACAGGCAGAACCCCTGGGCTACCAATTTATGAACATACAACTAGTGGTACAAGACAGGTATATTGTTACAAATTCATGGCCCAGAAAAGGATTCTGTTATTTTTTATTTTTAACAATAAACACTTCATGGCAAATCATTTTTATAATAAGTGAATAAGGGGAATAAAAAAAATTATAGCAGAGTCAAATTCTGGTTTTCCCTCGGGTTTTCACTGGCTTTCTCCCACAGCTGCTGGGTACATTATTTCTCTCCTCCTTACATTTTAGAGGAGGGTGGTCTTGGTTTCCTGGCTGTACCTGCAAGATTTGTTAATCAAATGAATTCCCGTCCTAGCAGTGGTATAGAGTGAACCTAGCTAGGACAGCATGGCCTCTGGGGATAGATTCTGCTATTGCTATAGTAAGTTTCCCTTGTTCGGGTATTTTTTTTCCTGGTTGAAGCTCTATGCTGAAATTTTAGCTTCTTTTTCCTCAATCCTGAGATATCACTGTCATAGATAACTATAGTTTAATATGAATTAGTGTATGATAGGGGGGAACCTAGCAAGACCCATTTGATCAAAATCTTCTCTGTATCCTATTGTTTCAAAATGGCCCAACAAATATTTGTTTACTAAACATTAACTCTTCTCATCTCCTTGTGAATTGTTTTCCTGCCCTTTGAAGTCTCAAACCACAGCCCTCACCCCCTTCTACTTAGCTCAAAATAGCTTTCAAGCCTTAACTGCCGGATTTTCCTGGGTTTCACATTCGCATGGAACCCCTCTATGTACATATGTAATAAATCTGGTTATTTTCTCCTGTTAACCTGTCTCATGTCAATTTAATATTTCGACCAGCCTGAAGAACAGAGTAGGGTATAAAGAAAATAATTTTTCCTCCCCTTACAGAGCCTATGGCATTTGATATCTTCCTGGGAATGGCTGGGGTAGGGGGGTGGGGTGGGAGGAATGGTTTGGGGGGTTGGGGGGTGCACTCATTAGCCTTCATTCTTCTTTTAAGTACAATAGTGCAAGTACACAGGGAAAAGTCAAGGCTGCCATTATGCAGAGCCACCTTGCGATTCCACTCACTGCCATGGAAACACATTCATGGATGAGTGTTAGTGCATGGATGTGGCAGATGAGTGTGTTGTATATATGAGTGTGCTTGGAAAGTGTATGCGTTCACATGAGTATGTATTCATATATTTGTGAGGTCTTGTGAATGAATATGTACTTGTATGTATTTTTGAGCAAATGTATTTATATATCTGTGTTCATGTGTGTATGCGCGTTCATGTTTATTATGCTTGTGTATGATTATTTGACTGTCTGAGTGTGCGTTTGCCTGAATGAGTGTGTGTTTGACTGTATGAACAAAAATGTTTTGTGTATGGATGTGTATTTGTGTGTAGTTTGTATAAGTTGAGTGTAAATGTGTGATTCTGTTCATTTTGTGTGCATGTGTGATTTTGGGTGTTTGTATGAGAGTATGGTTTTTGTGTGTAAATAAATGTGTGTTTGGGTAAGCGTATCAGTGTGTGAGTGTGTAGTTGCCTGTGCATATACAAACCCATTGTATATGGGTTTGTAGTTTTGTGCATAGGAGTGCACTTTGTTGGGTATATTTGTATATAGGTAAGTGCATACTTTTCTGTGCAAGTATTGTGTGCATTTTTTTTTGAAAATGTGAATATTGTGTATGTGTTGTGACTACTGTGTATGTGTATTGTTTGTGTAAGCGTTGCATGTGTACTTGTGCAAATGCAAGCATTTGTGTGTTGTGACTGCACGGTGTGTGCGTGCATTTCTGTGTATATGAGTATACATATTTGTGTGTGCCAGTGCGCGTGGGTGCGGGTGTGTGTTGTCGCCACGCGCTTCCACCTCCCCACGATCCGCCCCATTGGCGCGGGAGCAGAGGCAGCGGCCGGGGCTGGGCGGACGAGGGAGGGACACGAGCCGGGGTGAGCGAGCTGCACCGCCACCGCCACGGTCGCTGTGCCGACTTTGCCCTTTAAGTCGGTTTCCAAGCCGATTACAGCTGATCTCCCACGTGACGTTTTACCTTCTGTCTGCCGGAGCGAGTTGCCCGAGGACAGTCCTCCTCAGGCTGCCACGCGTCTCGCCTCCCCGGCCCGCGGCGGGGTCTCCGGCTCCCGCAACTTTGGGCGAAGCAGCCGGCGGCCAGGGCGCCCTCACCGAGCCACTCTCCCACGGGCGTCGGGGGCTTACGGAGCTCGGCTCCGCCAGGAAGGCGACGGTCTCCGAGAACGCGCCTGGACGCAGCCTAGTGCCCCTCGGACCTGCGCCTCCCGGAGGCCGGCGGGGGTGCCCTGTGAGAAGCGGCAGGAAAGGGGGCGCCCTTTGCCAGCCTGGACCCGAGAGGGCGGGCACGCCCTTTGGGGGAGACGGCCAGGAGATGGCCGCGAAGCAGGGGTGAGCCCCCCGTGTCCTCACCATGCAGAAGAGCGTGCGCTACAACGAGGGGCATGCCGTCTACCTGGCCTTCCTGGCCCGCAAGGAGGGCACCAAGCGCGGCTTCTTGAGCAAGAAGGCAGCGGAGGCGAGCCGCTGGCACGAGAAGTGGTTCGCCCTCTACCAGAATGTGCTCTTCTACTTCGAGGGCGAGCAGAGCAGCCGACCGGCGGGCATGTACCTCCTGGAGGGCTGCAGCTGCGAGCGGGCGCCCGCGCCGCCCAGGGCCGGTGTCGGGCCGGGCGGCGCCCGGGACGCGCTGGACAAGCAGGTACCATGCGCCCCCCTTTCCTGGTTTTCCGGCCTCCGGCCCCCGCACTCACTAACTCTTCTAACCCCAGAGTCTAGGGCTTGACGGAACACGGAGTGCATGCTCCAGATCCGAGGTTCTCCTGCGGCCTGAGTGGCAGGTTGTCTTCACGCGCCTCCCCATCTCCATCCCTCCTTCTCCCCACCTCCTTGTAATCACTGGTAACAGGAGCTCGGCTTGACCCTGACAGCGGTCGGGGATTTTCAGCTTCATTACTGACCAACCATTACATCTTGAGACTTTCGGAAGGATTTAGTGTGGTGACGGGTGTTGACACCTGTTGAATTTAGAACGGCAAGACCGAACTAACTTATTTGGGAAAGTTAGGTTTCTCCCTCACCCGGCTGGTGCGTGCAGGTTCTTTGCCTGCAGATGCTTTACCGTTGGCTGTGCAGGGAACGGGCAGGGCCACCAGGACCTACGGGCACTTTCTGTTGTCCATTTTCAACCTGTCTTTGTGGATTATGTCCGTTTACCTTGCTAACATTTGACCTGCTGGGTTAATTACTAAGGGACATGTGTATCTAGTTCCCTCAGGATTAGTATTTGGTACCACATTCTTGCTATGTTTAAACATATGGGTGTTTAAAAAGACTGCTTCACTGTTGTACTTTGAGTGCTTTGAAACGAATGTGACCTTTTTATTCTGGGTCATAATTTTATTAGTTTTGCTATGTATTCAATACTAGTCAAGGAGAAAAAAAAGAAAACCCTCTGCATTTAGTAACTCTCGCGCCTCATTCCTGCAAAAGCGAAATTTGTATTTTTTTTCAATTACGATTTGGTTATTAAAGTTAAAGCAGACTAATTTTATGCTCCCAAATTCTTACTTCGCTTCTAGATCTCCACCCTGGGGTGGAGGGGAAAGAGTCTGATTGTTTTTGCTGTTGCATAAAAATATTTCGCAGCTGAATTTTCCGTGCAAGTCAGACTAAACAGTTTCTACTGCAAGCCACCGAGGGTGGCTGTGGGAGGCGCTAGCGATGGGATGATGAATAAGATGCCTACCTAACCCCTTGGTACTCGTATAACGATGGGTAAAATTAAGGGGAGTTTAAACTAGATCAACTAGAAGTTTGATTTTTTTTTTCATTTTGGTTTCGCTATTAGCCATTAACAGACTTAACTAGTTAAACTGGTTATAACGCTTATGTATCTGAAAATTTAAAAACATTCCCTTTGATTTTAAGAGCATGTTGAGGGTCATTTGAAAAGGTGATTTCCAATTTTGTAGATATGGATACTGGAAATATGAGTTTAAATTCAAGTCATGCATTTCAGAATTTAAATAGAGGGCAGGAGAACGGCTTTGAGGGAACAGATTCCCCGCCCCCCACCCCCAACTCCCATCAGGATCTTGGTTTTTTTTCTTCTGGTGAGATTTATTTAAAGGTATGTGTTCTAAGGCTCCATGAGCCAAACTAAAAGCCTTTTAAGTGTCATTATGTCTAAAATAAAATAAGATAGTTTAAATTACTCTGAATATATATCATTGACTTAATTCCAAATTATGTTTTCTCTTTATATTTACACTAATATCAGGAGAGAACCACTTTATTTTTTTTTTCTGAGCTGGGGGTGGGGAGTTGTTACCTGTTGCAACTTGGCTGTTAGTTAATGTTATATGAAAACCAACATTTTTCTACTTGGGAAATATCTGAACTCTCATCTTCAGGATGGTTTTCTTTACACCACACTTTGGTAAAGAATTGTAACCTTCAGATTGTTTGACTTTTATGCCACTTTCTAATGGAAGTCCTAAACAGATCATCTTATGAAAAAAAAATTTCTCTGTTTATCATACAAGTTATGAGTATTTCTCAACCATTTTATGCTCTTTAAAGGTTAGAAAGGAGAACCTTTGGTGTTTGTAGAAAAACTGAGATGAAGAGAACAAGCCTTCCAAATGGATTAGGAGCTGAGGTGGGAAATCTGCAAACTTTGTCTTCTCTTAGGCATGCCTGCTGCTGTGACTTGGGCTAGTTTAGCAGACTGATGCTTTTTTCCACCACTGCCTATCTAGGTGTGTCGAAGACTTAAGATGAAACTGTGTAGATAAGAAACAAGGAAAACGTTTTACCTTAAATCTACAGTTTACGCAGTTGGTTCCCTTTCAGTTAATTTGTGTTGCTAATGTGCTCACTTCACCTCAGCACCTAGACTGCTGACCTTGTGAAGTGGGGGAGGTGGAGGGCCAATATGAGGCACCGTGCAGGGACCACTTTAAGGTCCACTTTTCCCAGAATGCTTCTGGAACTTTCCACATAAATATCTCCATAAATCTCGTAAACACAGGTGAAGGTTAGGGCTTGAAACGGGGACTTAGGGAGACAGAGTGGGTTTCCTCCACCAGGTTTCTATGTGACTTCTTTAGGCAAATTTCTTAATGTTGTCTCTTTTTTTGCTTCTGTTTATGAATTCTGTTTCTTAATATATAAAAATTAAGGGTTTGGCTAAGATGATTTCCAAGTTGCTTTCTAATAATGACATCTGTTTCCAAGATTAAAACAGACAGGATGAGTCTTTTCGCTGTGTAGAGGATGCCGGTTTAAATTCTACTCTTTCAGATAATTTTTAAATTCCAATTAATTGTGTTTTTAAGTAAGTTATAAGAAGAAAATACTCATTGGTTTGATTCATCTAAATAATAATTAAAAGTAAGTTAATTGACAAAAGAAAAATTAAGATTTTTATAAATACTTTGTCTTAAATTGTTTCTAGCCAAGAAGAAAAAGGTGTTTTTCACTTTCCAAATGTGCCTAGGTTGAAGGAATATTTGCATTGCTCCCGTTTTTCCATAATGTCCCAAGATTTCACTTTGGTAGGTCATTGGGAGATTGCAAGACTCTCTTATCAACCGTCCTTAGTGGCTACTTCCTAGGGATAGTTATGGTGATATAATCAAAATGAGTTTAGTTAACAAAATTTTAAGTGGCGTTCCTTTTCTCAAAAATGTGTGTTGTTGGTACTTCTTTCTAAGAGAGCTCCATTTATGGAAAATGAAAAACTTACCTTTCATTCCAGGTGAAGGTATTTAAGAAAGAAGGGAATTCACGTTTAGTAAGTACTTTCTATGTGCCAGGCTTGGTATTATCCTCCAGTATCTCATTTAATTTGAACCTCACTTTAGTTCTTAGAGGTTGGTAGTTTTTTGTTTTTTGTTTTTTTTTTTAATTTTTACCTATGCTAACACTGAGGTTCAAAGCGTTCTTGGGAGATAATCTAAATCTTACTCCAGGTATGACGACTGAATAACCTTGAAGACTGCATTACCAAAGAGACAGTTTAAATCCACTGACCTTAAGATATTTCAAATCTGGGTCGGATGGGGGTCAGGGTTGTGGTGAATCACTTTTTTGTTTATTCTTATTTTCCTTTTGAAAACTATTTAAAGGGCAGTTGTGTTCTTGAGAAATACAACTGTGGACCATTACATTTTCAAAGAAAAATGGGACTTATGCTTAAATGAACAAGTTTACATGGCATTTATTTACTTCTTTAGGGATATTTAAAAATATTTGCCCGCAGGGTGACAGTGCACAACTGTCAGTCTGTTTAAGTGGCTGTGTCTATCTTGCCGTCTAGCAGGAGAGACATACAGGAACAAAGCTATCTTTATCCTTATTTTTCGGGTAATATTAAGTGTTCTATTCAGCCTGATTTCAGCTGTTTTTTGGCGGTGGGAAGGCTATCTCATTAGTTCTGGAGGTTTAAAGTAGGAGATACTTATCATATTTGTGCTGAATTAAACATGTTGATTTAATTTTAGAGAATTAAAGTTTATGTGATTTCCCCTGTCACTTCATTATGAACCAGTCACTTAAACCTTCCTCACTTGACCACAAGCAGAGGATTTTGATCACTGTATTGAATTAGGCAGTGCATGTAAACAAAGGAGGGCGGGAAATGTGGAAGGTGGTTTTTCATTCTGGTTCATGTTGCCTAGTTGATACAGAACAACCAACTCAATATTTTCCTTTCAACCATTACTTATTGAGCACAAATAAAAGAAAAATGGAATAAAAATGTTTGCTAAATCTTATAAATAAAAAGTTTTAAAAATACAATTTAGGGAAGAAAATGATTTATTACTGGAACTTTGTAACCATTCTTCCATTTAAACTTAAATGAAGAAAAATAATTTATGCATTAGCAAAATTTAGTTATTTTAATTTTGGCTACAGTAAAAATTATTATTTCTATTATTGTACTTATTAAGAATTTAACATAGAAAAATCCATCTTTGATGTGACAGATGTACATCAAAATGCATTTTTATTGTGACAAGTATTTTTCTGTGGGTTTTCATAAGTGAGAACTAAATGCACTGTTAAATGACAGAAACTATTTGTAGTGTGATAACATAATTTTATCCCTCTTTCAAGAATTAAAAAATAAAGACATATTCTTTTTATTGGGTAATGATATGTCCTAAAGCAAATGTGATAACCAAATGTTTTTGGTTTTAGTGAGCCAATGGTAACGGTTTCTTTAAAAATTGTTGATATTGCAGTTTGCTTAAGGCACATTATATTTTAAATTTGATTTTGTACATATTTTAAAAAATATTTACCTTCTACAGTCAGTATAATTTTAATTTTGTAGAATACAAAAATTTAGTCTTTAAGGTTATTTGGTAATGAAATAAGCCAGATTGGTAAACAACATGGAATCACCCTGGTCTTATGTGCATGAGCCATGGATGTGGACAACGGTGAGGGGATTGGCTGTGGGAATGGGGGTCGGGATGGGTGGAGGGTCCCAAAGAGGGAAAAATTGGGACAACTGTAATAGCATGAACAATGGAATACTTAAAAGGAAAAATATCCTAATTTTAAAATTTTAAAGTTGCTTTGTGTTTTTATGCCTGCTCATTTTTTCCTATAAGAAAGAGATATGCGTGTGTTTATTGAGTTTGTTATCTTCTATCATTAAACATTAAACATTTATTATGTAGTTATATACGTTGGAATACACAAATATTTATTTGTATTGTTAACATTTCAAGATGCGAGTTGTAAATCCAATCTGTTTACAACTTGGGTAGCTTTAGTTTTTCTTTTAATTATTGATTTTTAGAGAGAGAAGGGGAGGAGAGAGAGAGAGAGAGAGAAACATTGGTTTTTGTCGTTCTGCCTATTTATGCATTCATTGGTTGACTTTCGTACGCCCTGACTGGGGATCAAACCTGCAACTGTGGCGTATGGGGAAGCCACTCCTACCAAATGAGCTCCTCAGCCAGGGTGGGTAGCTTTAGTTTTCAGGACTAAAGGTGTATAATGATTCTGTTAAATTATTCACAGTATAAATTCCCCTCTGAAGTTAGTTTACTTTAATTCAAGACTGTATATAGTAAAATCTTAGTTACTACTTAAATAAAACTAGAAATTATATTTATTAGGTATCAATACAGCACTGTGGTAAATATTTGGTTATTTTATAACATTTGGCCATTATTCCAAAAACAGTAATCATTATTCCAAAATTATTCATTACATTTCAATTGGTATAATTTTAAAATAATAGCTTTTGAGAAATTATAAATACATTATTTTGGCTCCACCAAAGGACACATTTTAACATTTTTGCCCAAGAAATTTAAATAGTATTGTGTGTATATTTAGGAGAAAAATAGTAGCAGGTTTTCTTTTTCTTTTTAAAAAAAATTTTTGTGTATATTTTATTGATTATGCTATTACAGTTGTCTCATTTTTTTCTCCCCTCTCTCCCCTTTGCCCCACACCCCATCCCATCATCCCCACGTCAACATTTTCCCCACCAGCCATCACTTTCCTCAGCCCCACTCCTCCCCACCTCCCACCCTCAATCCTTCCCCCATTTGGCTTTGTGGGTGGGTCCTTTCTGCATGTTCCTGATGACCCTTCCCCTCCCTTTCCCTGCCATCCCCCTCCCTCCTCCCCTGTGGTTAGTGTCAGTTTGTTTTTTATTTCAATGTTGCTGTTTATATTTTGCTTGCTTATTTATTTTGTTGATTAGGTTCCACTTATAGGTGAGATCATATGGTATCTGTCTTTCACTGCCTGGCTTATTTCACTTAGCATAATGCTCTCCAGTTCCATCCATGCTGTCGCCAAGGGTAGTAGCTCTTTCTTTCTTTCTGCTGCATAGTATTCCATTGTGTAAATGTATTACAGTTTTTTGATCCACTCGTTTACTGTTGGGCACTTAGGTTGCTTCCAAAATATATAAAGAACTTACACAACTCCACTCCAGGAAGACAAACAACCTAATGAAAAAATGAGCAAAGGACCTGAACAGACAATTCTCCAAGGAGGACATACACAGGGCCCAGAGGCACATGAAGGGATGCTCAGCATCGCTAGCCATCAGAGAGATGCAAATTAAAACCACAATGAGATATCACTTCACACCAGTCACAATGGCCATCATAAACAAGTGCTGGTGAGGGTGTGGAGAAAAGAGAACCCTAGTACACTGTTGGTGGGAATGCAGACTGGTGCAGCCACTGTGGAAAACAGTATGGAGTTTCCTCAAAAAACTAAAAATGGAACTGCCTTTTGACCCAGCAATTCCACTGCTGGGATTGTTCCCTAAGAACCCTGAAACACCAATTCAAAAGAATTTATGCACCCCAATGTTCATAGCAGCACAATTTACTACTACCAAGAATTAGAAGCAGTTTTTTCTTTTTCTTTCTTTCTTTTTTTTTTCACTTTGAGAAAACATTGGTATTGGTAGGTGTAACGGAGATGCAGAAAAGCACATGTTCTCATAGTTTTCCTTTTTATTGGCACTTGAAAAACTTATGATTCAATGAAAAAGTATTCAAATTATTTTTCCTAAACTTCCTCACAGTGAATGCAAAATGTTCCAAATATACTTCTAGTGAGGTGGCAAAAAAAAAAAAAAAAAAGGTTGAGTTGATCTGTGCTTATTTAAATAATAGCCCTGGCCTGGTGTGGCTCAGTGGATTGAGTGCCAGCCTGCGAACCAAAAGGTCACTGATTCAGTTCTCAATCAGGGCGTATGCCTGTGGTGCAGGCCAGGTCTCCAGTAGGGGGAGCGAGAGAGACAACCACACATTGATGTTTCTCTCCCTCTTTTTCTCTCTCCCTTCCCCTCTGTCTAAAAATAAACAAATTAAAAAAACCTTTCAATAATTCTTCATTTCTTTTCCAACTGTAAAGGGAGAGATGAGAAAGTTGGGAAGGTCCGTATAAACATAACTTACAGCATCAGAATAGAGAGTAGGAAGTTAACGAAAGTTAGAATTCTCATGAGATTTGAGAAGCTACAAATAAAACAGTGGTAATAGAAGCTACACTTAAAAATAAAATTTATTGGCCCTGTAGTGCTTTATTTTTTTAAATGTAGGCCACAGTTTCTCTTATTACCTCTTCCCACACTTACCAGTGTGACATTGCTGAGACTTATGATGATGGAAACAGCAGGGATCTGAGGGACTCTGGTTACTGGTGCTTTGCATTCTTTTCAGGTTCTTGAAATGTCTTATTTTGTCTTTGTCTGATTTAATTTAGACATTGCCTGATTCATTTCCTGAGCTGTATTTATGAGCCCCTGCCACTTGTGTGACTAATTTAAACAGTGGGGTTAGTGCTGTCAAATAGAGGGCCGATGAGAAAGTAGGTTTTGGGCATTAGCTCTGTGGGAATGCGAGGCTGGTAGCCAGACCCAAGGTTCGCTGTGTACCATCGGAACTCATGACAGGAGAAGCCCTGACAGTGCTGCACAGGAATAAGAGATGGCTCATGTCCAATAAGAAGTCCCTTTCTTTTAACTTTAGGAACATCAGTTTCCAGTTCAGATGGTAGTATTGTGTATGGTTCAGTTCAGGAGTCAAACTGTGGGGCTTTCAATCTTGACTCAAGCACTTGCCAGGTCTGTATATGATGCTGAGCAATTTCTCTTTCTCAGCCTGGACCTCTACCTGTAAGATGGGGATCATGACGGTATGTGTATCATCGGGTTGTTGCAAGGTTCACGGGCAGTAATAGTCCACAGCAACCTCTTACCGTGGGCCTGGCACGTGAATAGGCAGAACACTGGTCAGCTGGTGTTTTCATGACTCCTTTCTCATATAATTCTTCTTTAACTTCTTTTTGTTTTCATTAGTAGGGTCACTCAGGAAGTATTTTTCTTTCTTTCTCTTTAAAAAATATTTTTAATATAACACACACAAAATAGAACAGTTCAGAGAACACTCATATACCCATCACGCAGCTTCAACAGTCAACTTTCTGCTTTCTTTTTTCTGTTTCCCTCCACACATTTTTTAGACTACTTTAAAGTAAGTCCCAAATATCATATTATTACACTCGCACATAAAGAAGTTTTTCCTTTTGGCATAGCCCTTGATTGGTACTGAAGATTGTACTAGATGTGGCTTTGAAAAGAATGATCTTGGAAAGAGTTTGTAATGTGTTTCTGTTTGAGTATGTGCTGTTATAATGGTTACATTCTTTTTTTCTTTGATATCATTATAAAGGAAAACACTTAAGGCAGTAGTTCAGACATAAAGGTGGTAGAATTTACTTTTAAATAAGTTCTGGCATATTAAATCCTAAAGGAAAGAAATTTGAAATCAGTTGTTTAATCATGATCCCAGTGTAAAGCTATTTTCGTGATTTGTCCCAACTCACAGGGAAAGTAAGTTACCAGTGATTCCCTTGCTGAGGGATCCTCTTTTCTTTCTGAAGCCTGTTTACCATCTTTTTCAGCTGTGCAGCTGGGATGACGTGTTTAGAGTCAAGGAGGGGGCTTCCGCCTCGGAGGCCATTGGCTATTGTTCTCACTCAGAATTTTATACAGTTTTGCAACAGTCAGGACGTCATCCATGAACCAATGTTTCACCCATCTTTCAAAATCAATGCTGAGACCCAGCAGCTAGTCAATGTTATTCTAAGGCAATTACTATGGTTTTATTAACCAAGTATGTAGTTTGTTTTTTCTAGCGTTGCTAACCTTTTCTAGGGTTAGTTGTTTTCCGTCATATGATTATTTGCTTTAGGTCCTTTTGACTGCAAGGGAGACATACAAAGTCAAGTCGTCTTGAATTATGGTCACCTCTGTGTGTGGTGAGGGGACAGTGGGAATATTTGAAGCAACATAAGGGTGAGCCTCACTCTACTTTCATTGTGACCTAGTTATTCTTTGGATGTTGGTACTGGCTGACCTGTTTTTCAGCGTGTTTGTTTATGACTTTTTGGTTCCTCACTGCTTCTGTTTTCTCATAGCCTCTGCTGTCCCTAACTTCAGGCTGCCCCTCACGGTGCTGAATCAGTGTGTCGTGGCCTCTAACTCTCTGCTTTTTTCCATTTTAATTCTCACGCCAGCACCTCTTAATTGCTCAGTATATTCAGGCTCTTATTTTTGTGAAAGAATCTGATTGGCTCAGTTCTTATTTTGACCAGTCCATGGGTTGGCTGTCAAACATCAGGGGGCGTGGATAAGGGAGTTTCATGGAAAGTTTGGTGGGCGTGATAGATATTACTATTGATATGTCTACAAGCTCATTAATATTATTTTCAGCAAACTACAATTTATTCGTTAGAAACCACATTGCGTTTCTTCGGTAGCAGTTTTACACCCTCACTTTATCAGTATAAGAGCTTTCCAACAACACAATTCCCGTCTTCTGGGCCTGTTTGGCTTCTTGTATTGCTTAGGGTACATGGTCATATTTGTTTTATTCTTTAATATTTTAATATTCAAATATTACTCAAACATTGCTAACAGAGAATTAAATATAAACCTATTTTTCAAAGGGTAGTGTATATACAGAAAAGTGCACATAAGTGTGCCACTTAGTGAATTTTCACAAAGCAAAACTATTTTGGAAGCTAACACCCAGGTCAAGTGATTGACATGATCAGCCCTCCAGAAACTAACCCCCTGTCTGTTTCCCTTCACTGCTCCTCACTGGCAGCCACCAACTTTACCTCTAACGCTAGCGATGGCGTTGGTCTGGTTTAGAACGTAAGTGCGGAGTCATGCAGTAAGTACTCTTTTGTGTCAGGCTTCTTTCCCTGAACATCAGATTTTTGAGATTCATCCATGTTGTTGGGTGTTGCAGTTCATTCTGTTACATTTCTTTGTAGCATTTCCCTGGATGGGTATACAATTTCCATATCCATTCTTCACCTACTGTTTGATGGACATTTGTATTTTTTCCAGTTTGAGGCCATTACGCACAATGTAACTATGGAAATTCTTGGACAAGTCTTTTGTGAATGTCCATTTCTGTTGAGTATATACCCAGGAATGAAATTGTTGGTTCATAGGACACACATATTCAGCTTCAATAATTACTGCTAAACAGCCTTCCAAAATAGTTATATCCATTTGTATTCTCACTAGCAGTGTGTAAGAATTCCAGTTGCTCCACATCCTTGCCAGCATTTGGTATCGATCTCTTTAGTTTTAAGCATTCTAATGAGTGTGTAGTAGTATCTCCATTAAGTTGTCATTTTCATCTCTCTGACAACGAGGTGGAGTGCCTTTTCAACTGCTTATTGACCATTGGACTGTTCTCAGTTTTGAAGTGCTTATTCAATCTTTTGCCCGTTTTTTAGTGAGCTATCTTGTCTTATGGATCTGTAGAAGTATTTAATATTAAGTTAAGTGATATGACTTGCCATTTTGTACATAAAAATGAACATCAGAATTTCATACTGTTCACTGTGATATGTATGAAAACACATGTCTTTTGTCAGCTACACGCTCTGCGAACATTTTCTCCTCCTCTGGCTTGCCTCTCTGCCCCCTTAAATGTGCGTTTTGATGAAGAGATGCCGAAGGCGTTAATGTAGCGTAAGGTGTCTGTCTTTTTCTTTCTGGCATCTGTCTGCTCGTGAAGTAGATGGGGATGGGGACAACATCTGGAGGTGCTGTTCGTGAAAGGTGTAGGATCGGGGGCGCTTCCCTGCGGTTCTGTGGTCAAAGCAATCTCATAGGTCACAAAGGACTCAGCAGCAAGCACCAGAGGGTACTAGCTGCTGCTTTGGTTTGTCACCTGAGATGTTCCCCCTTTGAAGGAAGGCTCCAGGGGCAGTTCTGAAAGACAAAAGATTATAATGTGCTTCCCGGGGTCTGAGCTGTTCCCTCCGCAGTGCCGAGTGCTGCTGTTCCTCTAGAAATGTATACATGTAATATGCATCAAAAACTTGGGCAAGAATTTTTAGAGCATGATTATTCACAAAATCTGGGTGTCCTATTCCAGGAGCTCTCACTTCGCTCCCTCTCCCTCCCGCCCCCCAGTCATCCCCTGCTCGCACCCACGCCTTTCATCTGCAAGGGTCAGGTGCAAGAGGGGCAAGGGTGCTTTTATAAAATTTAATCCGAATTAAGTTTAAATCCCTGACACCCCCTTTTGGCTATGCTGCCACCTGGAGGGTGTGCCAACCAGGCTGGCCTGTGGGGTGCTGTTAGGGAGAGAAACATACTTTATTACCAGCAGTGGTCAAGAGAGCATCCTCAATTTCAAAATATATCTCTATATGCCCTATAACCCTCCCCTGCTTTGTTTTGATCATTACCTAGGAAGTGGCCAAGAAGGGATGACCCATTTCTCAGAATACTTGCATTCAGTGATCAAACTGTCTTACTGAATTGGACCAGGAGGGAATGAGAGAGAGACAGTTGGAGAATCAGTCCCTTGTTAAGTACAGAGATTAGTCTCAAGGGCCACAGTGGTGTGACTGGAAATAGCTGACTAGTAACCTGAAAAAGTATCAGCAGTGATGAGGCAACACTGATAACCCTGAAAGGGGTTCAAAGGTCTGATGTCAGATGTAGCCCATCTGCCAGGAGTGGGGAAGGGTACCTGCCCCGCCCCCCATCTTGTGATGTGGTTTCTCTTATTGTGAGACAAACAGGTCAACTTTTGTCAAGAGTCACAAGTCTTCCGTGCCATGGTAGCGTCAGCATTGGACACAGAGTCAGGCTCCATCAGCAGCTTCATTCCAACCGGTTCCCACAGAGAACTACCCTTTCTCATGGGCATACATGAGTGTTCCAGAGAGTTCAGCCAACAGCCATGGTTTGCTCCCAGGTTCATGTTTCCTAAGAAGGGTCTCTTTCATCTGCCAGTCTATAGTTTTCCAAGTGTAAACCCGAAGAGCCGTGTTGTTGACAGCAGCCCCAAAATTTCAGTTTTGCCCCCTGCAACTACTTCTGCTTTTGCTCCTGCATGGCTGGCACTGAGGCTGACTAGCTACAGGACTCCACCGGGGACCACGTGGTTGCAGCTTAGCCAAGTCATCAGTGAACCAGGCCTGGACATGAGGAAATCTCTGTGAAGTGAAGCCCCGCCGAGTGGGTGGCTTTGCTCATGTTCCCTCCAGAGAGACACTTGCTGTTGTTGTTGTTTTTTTTTAATGTAAGGCTGAGATACTGCTGAACACAGATCAGTTATGTTCTTGAATATATTTTTCCATCTGACAAGCAAGATTTGACCCTTCCTACTTTGTTAGTTCTTGAGCCTGAGTTGATTCATCCCAAAATGGGAATTTCTGGCTGGAGAGTTACAAGGTGTCCATGGGTTGGTTTTTGACAGGGACTCAAACAGCAAGCTAAGAGTTGCCTGCATGCCTTGTAATTTTGTTGGAATACCGGGCATTACATATGAGAAATCAAAAAGATAACCTGATGCTCTGCATGATATTTCCCCTTCAGAGGGAATTTACTTTGCTTTCTTGCAGGCGATAGTTAGCATGGGGTTAGATTATGTTAATCAGTTCTGGGATTAAGCTGGTAAAAACTAGGTTTCAGGATTTGTGAGAATTAGTCTATTTCCAGTTTGCCCTAATTTCTAAAGTATAGCCTTTCCGGGGTCTTATCCGGAATTCTGGGTGTTTCCCAATCCCCTTACCACGTGGTCTCTCCCCAGCTCCATGAGACTGCGACACACTCAACACTGGCGAGTAAACTAACTCAATGTGCAGCCTCTTAACTGCGGCTTTCTGCTTAGCCTCTTGGCTCTCTACCACGGAGAAACTGGCAAATTCCTTGAGAGGAACAACTTCCAAGACTGTCAAACTCACTAGTTTACTTTTCTTCTCTAAGGCGTCTTTACTTCCTAGGTTCTGGCTGTCTTGTGAGCTCACTTGATGTTCTCAAATGGCTATTTTTCTGTGTGTCGTGTCTGGCTTTTCTAATTGTTATGAGTGAATGCATGGTGGGGTGGTGTTGGCTGGGGTGAGGGGAGGGTCTGTAACAGGCTGCTTGGCCATTACCACTTAGGAATGAGTTTTAATAGTGAGACAAAAAATGAGCGAAACTTCTTTCAAACAGTGGAAAAGTTATGTTGTTTCTTTTTCTTTCTTTTTCCTGGAAATTTATCAGTTAGTTACTTCTAGTTCGGTAATGATAAAATACTTCAGAAGTCAAATCACAACTAGTCCTTATTTTATCAATTTAAATTTGAACGCCTTCGAATATGGTGTTTTGAAAAAAGTAAAGCAAAAATATGATTTTATATTCAGAAGATTTTTACAGATCTTTATCTTTATTCTACTACTGAGTGATGAGGTATGTTTTGAGGGTAGTAATGTGTAAGTTCCATTTTATACCTTACACAGTGGGTTTAGTTTAAACTTTCCTTTTAGATAGTTTTCTCATCTGGTCTATCTATTGAGGAGGAGGACCCCAAAAAGCTGGAATTATCTTCTGCAGTGCAGGCCCCTTGTAGCACAGGCCTCCCCTGCTAGGTGAGTGTTCTGGGAGCCCATCTGTGTCAGTGTACCAGCTGGCATTGCTGTGAGACGCTGCGATGGGCTTCAGTGAATTTTTTTAAAGACTTTCAGCACGTTTGCCCATTTTATGATGGTTGATTTATGAGTGCATCTGCCCACACCATGCTGAGTGTTCAGCAGTTTTTGACCAAAAGCAACATGACCCCTGTGGCCCATTCTCCCTATTCACCCTGAGTGATGTTTCTTTGTTTCCCCCAATGAAAAAAGTCCTCAAAGGGAAACGTTTTGCTGATGTGCATGAGGTGAAACAAAAAACTGCAGAAGCACTAAAAGGCATCAAAATCAATGAGTTCAAAAACTGTTTTTGAGAAGTGGAAAGAACATCTTGCTAGGTGTATTGCAACAAATGGAGAGTACTTTGAAGGTGAATAAATCTTGTTTTTTTTCTTTGGTCCCCCCTCATTTGTATGTATATATGTATGCATCTACCCATCCATCTACCTTAGTTTGATGAACATCTATCATCTGTCTATCTAACCTACCTCTTAGTTAACGAGCATTTAATTTAAAGCAATCATCTTTCTCCAGGCATAAGTTATCCCTTTCTTCTTAGAAAGTAAAACAAAGTAAAATTAGACTATTCCATTTAGGATACTAACTTGTTACTTTTTTTTTTAATCCTCACCTGAGAATATTTTTAATGATTTTAGGGAGAGAGGAAGGTGGGGTGGGGCAGGAGAGAGAGAGAGAGGGAGAGAGAGAGAAACTCTACATGAGAGAGAAACATGGATTGGTTGCTTCCTACATTCTCTCCAAGCAGGGGTCGAACCTGCAACCTAGGAATGTGCCCTGACCCAGATCAAACCCACAATCTTTTGGTGTATGGGACGACACTCTAAACAACTGAGCCACTTGACCAGGGACTAACGTGTTAGATTTTTATGAACATTGCTTTGTATTACGCAATTATAAGATCTATCATTTATTGAATGCTGACTTTGGGTTAAAGGGCCAAGCACTGTACACGTATTTCCTCATTTAATCTTCATGACCGCCCTGAGACGCCCTGAGACGACAGTGTCTTTTTTGTTTTGCAGATAAGGATACTGAGGCTTAAAGTAAGTGGTTTAGTAATTAACCTAGGGTAAACATTTAAGAAGCAACAATAATAGTCGAACCTAGTTTAGCAACTTAACTTTTGTTGAGCTTGGTCCTCACCTAGCAGCTAGAAATATAGCAGAACCAAATATAGCTTTCCCCTCCTAACCAAGAGGGGAAAAGCTTTTGTGTTCAGTCTCATTCTTCTTCATCTTGGTACATTAGCGGTTTGAGTGGAAAACTTCTCAGTCTGATCTGGCCGGCTTCATAGAGCCCATGAGACAAGTTATTGTTTCCTGAAAATAACCCCACATTCATGAAAAGAAGTCAACAAAGAAAATCTACGGGCTTCTATTTATCTAAGGGAAGCATTCGAATCAACTTACAAAACCACCATGATCTCTGTGTGCTTGAACCTGTGCTCAGGGCCTGAGAGCTGGGACATGGTAGGCAATGGGGTTTTGGAGACAAGTCAGTCTTTCTCCAAAGCACCCCGTCTTCCTCTCGTGCTGCTGACTTCCAGTGCAGGTTTATTTCATGGTATCTGATCAGTACCACGAGGGGCCTAGCATTGAACATGTACTGATAGAAGACACAGCCCTCGCCTGGGCTATGGGTCATGCTTCTGAGAAAATTTCTTAGGGCCTTCATGTATGCCACCACTTTTGGGCCACTAGGACTAACTAGGCTGTAGTCCTCTCTGATCCAGAGCAGTAAATACTGTTGTCTGAAACACTGGGCAACTGGGAGTGATACTTGCAACCAGTGCCATCCATGTAAATGTCTTTCTGTTCTGAGCTGAAGTGTCTTCTGGTATTTGTTTTGTTGGCAATTTTCACCTGTAGTCTCTGGAATTGTGGAGTCAAAGGGTTGAGCAGTAACATCCTGTGATTGTAGCACGTTAGCTCTAATTTCCTGCTGTGAACATTATTATAAAAGTTCACTTTCAGCATGCCAGGTTGAGCTGAGACCATCCTCCTTGTTGCTTGCCTGCCACGGCATTCCATCTGGTTGAATGGTTCAGAATGCCCAGTATATTGAGGCTAAGTTCCCGAGTTCAAGTTCGGGATCCACCATTAACAGCTGTGTCAAGCTTAGTCATTTTCCTAGTTATGTGGAAAATGAGCATGATAAATCCTACGTCATAAAAAAAATAAGTCAAATGTTATTTTAAATACTTCACAATTACATTTTTTCATGTAAACGAGGGTGATTTAAACAGCAAATCTGTTGAAAAGTTGGTTACTACAGATGTGTATTCTGTTCATTTTGATGGTCCATTTTGAGAACCAGCTAGCTCCCCTGCCCAGTTTGCAAGCATCTTTATGAGTCCGCATTTTAAAAATCCTATGGAAAATATTTAGTGGGTGACAAATTCCTTAAGAAATAGTTGGAAGATGACCTTTACTAAGTGCAGGAAAATATTAAAAGACTAGATCAGTGAAGGGGCTTTTCTTTGTCATTTAAACCCTTTCTGTTGTATAGATCCTTCTGACTGTAATAAATATTAAATATATTGAAGTGAGATTAATAAGTAATTTATTCAGAAGCAAAATGTTGCTAAATTGATTTTGTGATTTAAAAGTTCATTTTTGTTTTGTTTTGTTTTGTTTTTTACAGAGAGTTTAAAATGTATACAGAAAAGTAAAGAAAATCACAGCTTACTCATTTTCCTCCCTTTTGGTATAAACTGCTATGTTAACAGAACATTTTTAAAAGCAGTTTTAAAAAAATTTATTAATGTTTCTGGGGATCCAGCGTGGTGGCTATAGTTAACAATACTATATTGTATACTTGAAATTTGCTGAGAGAGTGGCTCTTAAATATTTTTACCACATACACACATATACACAAAGTGGTAACAATGTGAAGTGATGGCTTATCAGAGTAACAATTTCACAACAGGTAGTGTATCAAATCATCACTTTCACTGTGTACTTTAAACTTACACAATGCTATTTTTCAACTGTATGTTAATAAAACTAGGGCAAAAAAGGAAATCAGTGACTGGATACATGTAGTGTATATTTTTGGATCCCACGAATTAGATATAGAAGTGATCAGTTGCTCTGGCACCATTGTGGCCCAAATAGCCACCCATCAGAATACCCACACCTTATTGCAGGTTTCTGAAAGAATAGTCCGAGCTCTATGTAATTTATTGGACATTTGGTCAGGGATTAAAAGAAGAGCTTGTTTGTTTATAAGTAACTGAGTGTCAAGAACTGAAGTTTGAAATCTTGATTCTGTCTAGGAGTCTCAGACACTAGCTCATAAACCCCAGTAGGACTCTGCCTTAACTAGTATCCAGCCTTCTGTTTTTATGCAGGTGCAATGGAAATCAAAATTGTAATTATTATTAATATTTTAAAATTAAATAATAATATGTGTATAATTCTATTGAGCTTTCAAAATGCTTTCATCTACCTTACCCATTTGCTTTCTTAAGAACTGTTATTTGTGTTTCTTTTACAATTTCGAACTTTTTAAGGCACATTATTACAATTTAAATTATTCTGAAAAAGAATGTTTATTGTATAAAATTTGAAATCATGGAGAACTATAAAATAAGAAAATTAAAATCTGAAATACCATCCCTCAGGGAAAACTATGTATGATATTATTGGAGGATTCCCTTTAAGGTTTTTTTTTTTCTATTTATGCACATAATAAATAGATATTTTTAAATGGGCACACTTGGGATCATATTGCAGGTAGAGTTTTGGATCCTGATTTTTTAAAGTGACATTATAATCATTTTACTTGCCAGTAAATATTCTTTGAAAAATTATTTTTATGACTGCACAACATTCTTTCTATCCCATAGATGTAAAAGAAATATCCTCCTACTGTTGGTTACTTGGGTTGTTTTCATATTATAACATTTTGCTTTGCTGTTGTAAATAACACTGCAGTGAACATGGGGATGGTGTTTATGAATAAATTGTCAGGGCAGGTGAAGGCACATCAGAAAAAATGAACAAACAAAAAAGCAGGAAGTGAAAGGCATCTTTTTAACCATCATGATCAGGGTAATGAAAAACTATTCTCTCTAGTAAATACCCCACTTACATTTCAAGGTAGTTTTGTAACTGGTTGAAAACCCAATGTAAATGCAAGTTTCCAAAATACAAGTACTATCTCATTTGTCAATAAAATACAGAAATAAATATTGCCAAACACGGTAGTCTAATTTCTGGAAATACAACTAGACTATGAATGTCTTCCAGTGGAATTTGCTCCCCCTAGGGGTGGTATTCACTGCGAATGTAGTTAGAGTGCTTGGGGCTGTGATCAGCGAGCTCCAACGCACAAGGCAGAAATGCCTCGTCTGGCCATATTTCATTAATTTTAAGTATACTTGGATCATAATGTTTTCCATTTTCTGAAATTAGGATGTTTTCAATCAGTGCGCACATTTAATTGATGTGGTAGTTCTTTGTCTAAAAATTTTTACTAACTTATGTTGCATTTTAGAATACCATCATAGAAAAAAAGTGGTAGCTTCCAGACCAAGACACTTGGCATTTATTTGTGTTTTCAAAACCCTTTGCTGTGTGTGTATTTGCAAGGGCATAGGGGTATGTGGATGTTTGTATTGCATCATATTCCCAGGGCCTTTGACCTTTGATAATAATTAAATATAAGGACAGGGAAAATCATGATCATGTGAGAAAAACCCAGTGCTTGGCTTTCGAAGTACTTCCTCTGAAAATCTACTTGGAAGGATAGCAGGTGTTAGTACCTGCTGATCTTTACTATGATTGGTTTTTATCTTTTCCTGAGGTCCCCTTGGGCCACAAGATCTTTGTCACCAAAATGCAAAGTGCTACTTTTTCCTACAGCTGCAATATTGTCTACTTTTTTGGCAGTGCGTTTTCACTTTTCTTGTTCTTCCATTGTGATTAGAGAATGGCAAATCTGACCGTTAGGGAATTTTAGCCCATCCTTAAATTTGATTATGTTACCTTTTGTGATTTAAAAAGACCAAAACAAAACAACGAAACCCGCTTGGGTTTCGGATACTGGGAAAGGATACTCATTCTTTCCTATTTTTAATGTTGCTAACAGCTGCCTTGCCTCCTTGGGCTTTTTGTCATTCTTTCCACTGAAATTTTGGTCACAGAACTCCTGAAAGAAGGCCACTGAACTTCTTTACCCACGTGAATTTTAATAAATGGGCTTTCTAGTTTTGAGGTTAAGGCAAAACATTTTCATTGAAGATTATCGTAGGGCCCTGGAAGGCAGGTTTGCTTGGAGATTGTCACTTCGAGTAAGGGAACGAGGCCCACTGGCTTTTTACATGGCAGCCTTGCTGGCCCGGGAGGTGGGATGCTTCCAGAGAGTCTATGCACCATGTCTCCTATGACCCCAGTTCCCAAATTCCTTGGGATTGCTGCTAATGACATCACAGTAAAATCCAGACAAGCATTTTCTAGACAGATATTTTATAACCTCTTTGCACATTTGTCGGAAAGTCACTTAAAGTTTTGGAGCTATGTATGTATATATCGATGGTGTGACTGTAGTCCCAATACGCCACCACTTGTTACTTACCCAGTTGCTCTTAAGAAGTGAAAAATCCTCCATTTTAGGTTTTATTAAGACTTGTTATTCTTAATATGATTTGGCTTGTCACTGCTTAATTGATACCACAGCATGAGTCCCAAGTTTTCTAGGACAATCTTGAGTTAAAATATTCTACTCTATAGTCCCATAAGAGCATTTGGGTTTTCAGAACATGAGGTCATGATTTGCTTTGGAAATTATGGTACTTGTATTTCCTGATAGCTTTGAAAAAATTTACAAAGTGCTGGTTAGACTCTTCACTGGCATGTCCAGCAGCCTGTGTGGAACAACTTGGAAGGAGAGTTTCATATAAGGAAGGCTGTTGTTTGTTGTTTCTGAGGCTTGTGAGTTCAACTTTATGTGTATGTGTATTGTGTTGTGGTGCTTTGGTAATTAGCCTCCTCTTTACAAAGTACCCAAGACAATTCCTTTCTCATGCTAAAAGTACTTCTTTTCTTTTTTTTTTTAAGCAAAGCATCTAGTTTCAATGAGAAAATTACAATGTATTAAATTTTTCTTTAGAAAACAACTGTGTGTTTTCTAAATTAATTATGTGTGCTCTAAGGGGAAGCAGAAGCTTGACCAAGGGTGAATTCACTAACAGGAGTGCCACAGCGACGTGGCCCGTGCCCTAAAATGGTGGATCACGTTGGATATTAGTGTGGCCTTTCTGCCTGTGATGGTTTGAATGTATATCCTCACCTCTGGTGGCTTTTAGGAGGTCTGAATGCACTTATAAGCCAGACCTCCTTCATCAGAGCCCTGGAACTTCCTTCCTCATTTACTCACTAAGCAGGTTTTGAGCATTTGCTGGGACGCACTGTACTGAGGCTGATGAAACAAGTTTAAGGTCCTATCTGTGCAGTCCTGAAAGTACCTGTCTATGGAGATGAACTTGTGCATTTGAAGGAGTTCTCTGATGATGTGTGAGGCTTAGTAAAGGCTGTGCATGTTCAGGGGGCAAGGACCTTTCTGACTTTGTGTCAGGGAGGGTTGCAGGCACATTCGAGGCCCTTGGTCCTTGACAGAGAAACCAAGTTTAACTGGTAAGAAGAAGGAAGAGCTAAGCTCATTTTGGCTTAAGTTGGGGACATTTATTTTCAAATTGGAAGTAATGTTTGGGCAAGACCGGAAATGCAGACAAAGCAGACTATATTCATTGGTTTGTGAGTCATGGGGAGATTTGGAGGGACGACAGTGCAGGGAAGGGAGAGGCCGGGGTGATTTGAAAAGATAATCTGGCATGGTGTTCGGGGAAACTGGAACAAGGAAACGTGGGAGCCTGACGAGGAACCTAGGAATTTGGTTCTACTATTAATAAGGTTTACTGTGAGGGATTTCTCCTGATATCAAACAGAACTTTACAAAATTAGCTTAGATCAGCATTTCTCAACGTGAGCGATGTGTTATGAGGAATATCCACTTGTGTGCCTTGGTGTGGGTTACTTGTTAAAATGGGTTCACACCAAAAAAGTGTGGGAAAAATCTGAGTTACCCAAAGTGAAGCAGATGTCTCAGGGACAGGACTTCTTAGGGCCTTTATTACGCAGATTTCCTTGTTACTCTGCCCTTACTTGATTGTCTATTATTGTCTATTCTTGAACCAGGGTGGGCTGGCACAGTGAGCTGCAGAGACCAAGGTTATTTGAATTTTCTTCATGCCTACTTATATGTTGTAATTTTATGTAATAGACTTGTATATCTTATATAATTAATTAGAACAATTATTTAACCATTTAACACTATGTAAGAAATAGCTCCTTGGGAAAAAGAAAAGTTCAAGATTCTAAGTGAACATATTTATGTAGCATGGGAATTCATAAAAATAGATTTTGTTGTCATATAACGAGATGTCAGATAAAAAGCATTTACCCCCAGATTAGTCACATATTGTAAACAAATGGTTCTAGTAATAAGGCAAGTAGTCATTGGTAGGGAGTAAAGATGTTTTACTACCAAAAAAAAGAAAGTTTTTCTTATTTGAAAATCTTCTGAGATCTACCAATTGTGATGGCCAGTGATTTTTTTCCCTCTGAAATAATTTCCTGAAATTTTTAAATGCTTTATGGCTAGTTATTTTTAAGTGACCCAGCACAGGAAGGATGTGGAGGGGGTGGAGAACTATGGGAACTCCTGCCAGTTAATGGGGAACTTGTCTGAAAGTGAACTAAGGCCACCAAAGGTAGTCTGAAGACATTGCGATGTACAAATCAAAGACTTTTGTTTTTGACTAGCTTTATATTTATTAAATTAAATTTGTTATTTAAAAATCATCCCACGAAAACACCAGGCCCAGATGGTTGGATGGTTTTTCACACATTAATTCTATAAATGTAATAATGGAAAAGAGGATAGTTAGCATCGGGTTATTAACAAGTCAGCTTTAAAATCAGCAGGAATAATGACCAAGAGTCAATGTTATTATGCAGGTTATAGGTGCTAGACTATAAAGGAATAGGAAATCAGCTCGGATGGAATTCATTTCTTCTTCCCTTTGAAAAACTTGGCAAGAAGAGCTGGACCCCTTTGCTCTCCTGCCAGTGCCCTGAGGGAGAAGAGTCTGGGGCTGCCGGCCCCTGCAGACTGCCCGCGCACTTCGCCCCGGGGCCATCAGCGCACACGTGAGCTCTCCAGACCCAGCAACTCCATTCCCGCAACAGAACTGAATGCCAGTAAACCCGTATATCCCTGACTGATCGCTGCGCTTCCCGACTGGCTTTCCTCCAATTTGGCAGCAGGAATGTTTTCCCTATTTTCCCTATCTTCTCCAGGTGCTGCCTTGGCAACTCCTTCCCCGTCGGCCATTTGTTTTCGTCTCTTTTTCCTTATTCAGTCCAGCCCCAGCTGCTCTCTTTTCTATGGGCCCTGACTCTCGGTCTCCTTTTCCCCCTGGGTTTTCTCCATTTCTGTAGCCACCTACTTTTCCACACACTCCTAGTAGATGCCTCGCCCAGCTGAGCACAAAAGTCTTCTGAAATACCATTCCCAGAGTCAGGCACAGGGCTCCGTAGTTTTTCTGGAGAACTACAGTCTGTACTCAGGACTCTTGCTCTCTGAGAACTGCTGGAACATTCGACTGCCATCTTGACACCATCACCATCATTTTTTGGAACAGGAAAGCTCATTCCTGAAGGACTAAGTGCTCCTTCGTTGTCATCACCTGTCCTCTCAGAGCCAGGCCCTCCACAGCCTCTGGTCCTTCCATGCCCAGGGCATTTCCTTTTCGCAGCACTGGATCCTCTGCCTGTTTTGGATTTGTGCGGCCCCTCCGAGTCTCGGGAATTCTGCGATACCATCGTGCTGGAGGCTGCCTGCATACCTTCAAGGACGGCCTGCCCTGCCAGATGCTCAGGCTCCGCCACCTCCTGGAGCCGCTGCTGGATCCTGTGAGCTCCCCGCTTCAGTCGTTCTAGACGCCTCTGTTCCTTTTCAGCTTCTTGCGCAGGTTGTTGCTTCACCCATTCGCCCATTGCTTCTTCATGATTGTCATCTCGTAGTCCCCTGCACTGAGACCCGGCAAGCTTCTTAATTGGTCGTCTTCTGAATCTGAGCACCAAGTGTTCAGAGCATAGACCCCAAACCTCCTTTTCCACCAGAAAGTCTGGGTTCCTAACTATAAACAGCTCCATGCTGCACTGTGCCATTGGTGTTAATAAGTGACCCGTTGTATTCACAAAGAAGCATTCCATTGGAACATCCTGACCTTGGCAGTGGCGGTGGAGAGTCTTGGCCCGAGCACGCGGTGAGGCAGCCTGCGCGGCTCAGCACCCGAATGAAGTCATGGCGCGGATCCACACCAGCGCCTCCGTCTCCAGGGCCATTCCACCTTGTCCCAGAAACGGATGCCCTGTGGCAAAGCAAAGGTTTTATTGTGTCAGGTAAATACAGAGTGTGTGCTTGATCCCAATAGGTCTTTGGATATCTTTTGACATTTTGTTTATTTCCACGAAGAAATTCAATGCTAAGAATCAGTTTAAAAGTTGAGACTTGGAAAGGTAAGAAAATGACTTTCACTGCAGTAGTCAATAGGAGAGCCCTGGTAGCAAACAGAGCTCTACAGATGAGATTTACCTTTAACATTTACAATATTAAACATTTCATAGCCCCCACTACATATTCTGTATCCTCTGAAATGACTTATTTTAGACAATTTATACCTTCAGCTAAGTTAATGGGAAATGTCACTGGCAATATGTATCATTAAAAAATTGATGTTAGGTTCTTTAAATAATTAAGACACTAATGGACTCAAATGTTATCTTCTGCATCCCAACCAGGTAGTTTGTAATTCTTCCCTGTGCACCTGCTCCCACATGCACACCTCTCACATCATTGGGATTGTTGTGGTTATTATCTGTGTATCCATCTGTCTCCTATTAAACTCTGAGCCTCTTGACCACCAGAAGTGTATCAGTTTTTCTTTTTTTATCCCTGACTACCAGTAAAAGACATGTAGTTAGTGCCTAGTAGATGCTGTTGAAAGAAGGAAAGGAGAGGAGCATTTGGGGTGGCAGAGTTATTAGTCTAGAGTTATTTGTGTCCAAAAAGCAGTAGTCTGAATTACTCCATGAGGATGCTTTTGGGGCACAAGAAAGGTCCAACAATCTCTAACTTAAGACTTTAAGCTACATTTTGCAGAGAGAAATCTGTTAGTATTTGCTGAAGTCCATCCTTTTATCCCGCTCGTCACTACTTGAATTCAGACCATCTCACCTCAGTTGAACTTCTAGGTGACCTGCAGGTCTCCTGTCCAGTCCATCCACCACGTTGTCATCACATCTATCTCTCTAAATTAGTATAATCCTGTTATTTTCCAGCTTCATGTCTGTTACTGGCTCCTTGTAACTGGTTAATCCTACCCTCTTTGCAGGACGCTGGAGCCCTCTGAGATCTGGCCCATTTACTTCCGTTCTCCCCATATCTGGGCCCCAGTCATGCCACACAGAGGTAGTCATTGTTCTTTAACAGGTCACATGCTTTGCTCCTTTCTGTGCTCAAAATGCTCTCCAACTTCTTATGTCTGTCAGATTGGCTCCTCTTCCAGAGAAGACTAGCTTTCTGACCCCTCCAGGGAGTTTACCACACCCTCCTGGTGGTCCCTGTCCAGTGCTTATCAAGTCTCATCATGATATGCAATGACTTTATGTATTTAAATTGTCTTTTGCTCCTTGAAATCTACTTCTTCAATAAACACCCCATTGTTCAGCTACGATGCTCAAGAAATGGAAGTTCCTATTTACTAAGTGCCAACTATGTGCCAGGAATTGTGTAGACTTGATTCCCACTTGGGTCAAAAAACCCTTGGGGGCAGGAACAACAGCTCACCCTGGGCTGAACATCAAGTCGGGCAGGGGTTCTCCAAACAAAGCTTATTGGCTGAGTGTAGATATTTCCTTCATCTCTTTAAAATAAACAGGCAAGTAACCTAAGTCTTTTGAATTCAACACATTTCAGCTTCATGCAAAGACAGTTTTCGGAAATAAGGGAGTGGTGGGTGAATGTATAGTGATATCGCTTGTTTACTCTGCTCGCCTGTTTGAGCAAATCATTCTGTGCTGGTGGGAGGCAGATCAGGGAGGGAACACAGGGAGCTGGTTTCCACTTAACACTCAGAAGGTTTGCCTTGGAACACGTAGAGGAAAAGAGAATAAAGGCAGAAGAGTAGTAGTTGTAAGTGTAAAATGTAAATTCTTGGTTAAAAGAAAATCAGTGAAATAGCTCATCAGAGTTTCATTTGACTTGACATTCTTCATGACATACCTTCTGTTCTCCAGCTGCCACCTCCATCTTTCCTGTTACTTTTGCCTGTTTTTGATCGTGGTGTGAAAGTCTCTTCTCCCATCACTCTGCCAGTCCAGGCAGTATTTCCCTACAAAGCTGCGTTAGGGATCACCCCCACAACACTTCCCGTTATATCTGCCATCCTTCCTTTTATTTCGTTCATACCATTTTATCACCTCTGCTTGGAAGTAGTTTTGAAATAAATGTGTTTTATGTATATACTTGTGTCCCTTTAATTAGTCTCTAGGGTCCCTTTAGCCAAGGACCATATCTTATTTTTCTTTTAAATTACTTGCAGTTCTTAGTAACATTCTATGAAGGTTGTTAATGAATGCTAGAGTCTTGCTGAATTAAGTCATTGTTCAATGTTTAAAATCTCAGTTAATGTATATATAGTGTACACCCTGATGAATACAGTTTGCATTTGTTTGATAGCAATTGAGAGAGAAACATACTGCTTGGCTTCAGATACTGACTTTGCTAGATATTAGCAGTCTAACCTTTCTGTATTTCAGTTTTTTATCTCTTAATGAGGCTAAAGTAACATCTGTCTCAGAGCGTTGATGCAGGGATAACTGTGCTGAGAGAAGTTGTATGTAAAACGTTTGACAATGCCTGGCACATAGTAAGTGCTTGATAAATTGTAACTATTATGTTAGTTTGTACATATAAACACAGAAAAAAACAACAAAATATATATAGTTTGTGCATATATAACATACCCTAATGATTATAAAATTGGCTTGTTGCAGGGATTAAAAAAATGAAGATAACATTAATTGTGAATTAGAGAGTTGAACATTAGCACTGTTACTTTTTGAAAGAAAGAATGCCTCTTTTGTGTGTTGATACTCAAAATCAGATGAAGTCACTCAAAATCAGATTAAGTCTGCTGTGTAAAGTTTAGCCTAAAGATACCAGATGTTAAAAAGAATTGAGCAAAAACAAACTCATGGAAGTGTTTTTCATGATCTTGCTCATTTCTGTGCAGCCATTTTTAGTTTAGACATTCTATTGTAGTGGGGGTTCCATAAAGACTCCTCTGTGTGAAATTCCGTGTTGGAGCAACCTTTATCATTGGAACAACTAATAATGTTGTTGCAGTTTGGAGCTATTACTGTAGAGTGGTGAAAAAATGTTTTCATAAAGTGCCCTATCGTCTGAGCAAATGAGAACTGGAGGATGGAGTCGGACCATGAGCAGCGCGGTTATCCTACTGCTCTCACGTGCTGAAATAAACCGGCGCATTTTGAAAGCACGGGCTTTATTATGTTCTTGCATTTGGAAATGTATTCCATTGCTGCCACATAATACAGCGTAGTTATACTGTAGTTAATCATGCCATTGGTCAATTTATAAAACTCAATATAATCATATTGTGGCAAAATGCAATTACAATAAGAGTTATAATGAGATGAGAGGGGTGGATGTGTCTTCTGGGAACTATTCCTTCATTTCTAGAATACTGTTCTTTGTCTGGATTGTTTATTGGATTCTGGGATTCTTAGTGCTTATGATCTCTCCCTCCCTCTTCTCTCCCAGAGGCTGCCAAGGTGGGGAGGGCACATGGTTTTGTAGATAAACGCTGCAGACATGTTTATGTTGAGGGATGAGTGGGAGCTATGTCCTCTGAAGAAAGGAGGGCCATTTTTTTTTCGCACACAGGTGCCTTCTGTTTGCTAACCCCAGTTCTCTTTCACCCAAAAGACAGACCCTTTACTAATTTGATGGTATGAGGGTTTTTTTTTTCTGTCTAGCTGGACCCCAATTTCCCAAAGGACCCAAAGGCATACTGTGTTGTCTAGTAGTGGCTTGACCCCTAGATTCTGTAGGAAATAGGTAAGCTCCTTCCCGGCCACAGTTTCATGGCCAACCCACAGCCAATTCTTGGGGCCCTGAGAATTCTCTCGACTGCTTCCGAACTCCGGTTGCTGCTGGAAACACCAGGGAGGGAGCTCCATCCAGAGTGAGCAGGACCTCCATTCTAGGCCAAAGTAGTTCTGAAATGGGGGCTCCCCGTCTGTTAGAGCCATTTTCTCTTCTCTAGCTGACTTGCACTAGGAGCTCTTGGTGGGAGTGGCCCTGCTTTATTGAGCAGGGCTGTGGGTCTAGATAAAAGCCTCATGGGGGCTGGGGTAGGGGCTGTGACGCATCAGGGTGGTGGGCCTGCAGCCAGTTACAGGGTCTGCACTTGTCATGTCCCTCCACTGCCCCGCAGTCTAAAGCTCCCTGAGTCTAAAGTCTCTGAGCTCCCAGGCAGTTTGGGCCTGTTTGTTTTGGCCTTTCCTACTTCCCTGCTCGGTTTTTCCTTTTTGTGGGGTGACTCACTGTCTGTCTGTCTGTCTGTCTGTCTTATATGCTCTTATTCTGGTGGTTTTTAACCTCTGTTCATAGGAATTTCTTGGTATGATCCGGAAAGGAGCAGTGTGTCCACTGTCATCATACATTAGCAGTGCCAACTTCTTAGTACATGAAGGTTCACAAAAGGTGAGCTGCATGAGCTCAGGTCCGTGATGGTGACTTTGCAGGTCAGATGGGTTTGCCCATCAAACCAGAGAAGGAAAGTTGTTCGTGTGCAGGAATGTCAAAACCTCAGTTTCACTTTACTATAGAGTTTTGAGAACCCTTGTTTATATCAGCGCCTTCTAATTATATGCTCACTGATAGAATATCAGAACTTCAGGGACCTTAGGGCAAGGCTTCTTAAACCTTGCAGAGGTCTACAAATCACCCCAGGGTCCTTTGCAAATGCAGACTGTGGTTCACTATGTCTGGGGCAGGCCCGAGATTGTGCATTTCTAACATGCTCAAGAAGACCTTATTAGGCTTTCTCAAGCAATAGGACCTTTTTCACCTGTCCCAGTTTCACCTCAGAGTCCCACCTTACATACCCTTTGTATTTTGTTTCGTTTTATTTTATCAATAGAGCTATTTCTTGTGTACCTGTTTGCTTGTGTATCTTTGAGATGTATATTGATATACATTTTTTTCTTGTCTCGATCTTTCTTTTCTTAAAAAAATTTTTTTTATTGTTGTTCAAGTACAGTTTTGTCCATTGTCCCTCCACCCTTGACCCCATCCCTCGCCTTTGTCCATGAATCCCCATATTTGTTCCTTGACAACCCTTCCCCTGTTTCCCCCATCTTCCCCTCCCCTCTCTCCTCTGTTCACTGTCAGTTTGTTCTTCACTTCAAGGTCTCTGGTTACATTTAACTTGCTTGTTTGTTCTGTTTCTTAGTCTCCACTTATAGGTCAAATCATATGGTATTTGTCTTTCACCACCTGGCTTATTTCACTTAGCATAATGCTCTCCAGTTTCATCCATGTTGTCGCGAAGGGTAGGAGCTCCTTCTTTCTCTCTACTGTGTAGTATTCCATTGTATAAGTGTACTATAGTTTTTTGATCCTCTCATTTACTGATGGACACTTAGGTTGCTTCCAGCACTTTGCTATTGTAAATTGTGCTGCTGTGAACATTGGGGTACATAGGTTCTTCTGAATTGGTGTTTCTGGATTTTTAGGGTATAATCCCAGCAGTGGAATTGCTGGGTCAAGAAGCAGTTCCATTTTTAGTTTTCTGAGGTAATTCCATACTGTTTTCCACAGTGGCTGCACCAGTCTGCATTCCCACCAACAGTGTACTAGAGTTCCCTTTTCCCCACAACCTCACCAGCACTTGTTGTTTGTTGATTTGGTTACGATGGCCATTCTGTCTGGTGTAAAGTGGTATCTCATTGTGATTTTAATTTGCATCTCTCTGATGGCTAGTGATGCTGAGCATCCTTTCATATGCCTCTGTGCCATCCTTGTATGTCCTCCTTGGAGAAATGTCTGTTCAGGTCCTTTGCCCATTTCTTAATTGGGTCGTTTGTCTTCCTAAAGTGGAGTTGTATAGGTTCTTTATATATTTTGGAGATCAAACCCTTGTCTGATGTATCATTGGCAAATATATTTTCCCATACAGTTGGCTCCCTTTTCATTTTACTGATATTTTCTTTATCTGTGCAGAAGCTTTTAAATTTGATGTAGTCCCATTTGTTTATTCTTTCCTTTATGCCCCTTCCTCTAGGGGACATATCAATGAGAATATTGCGGCATGGACTATCTGAGATTTTCACGCCTGTGCCCTCCTCTAAGACTTTTATATTTTCGCGACTTATATTTAAGTCTTTTATCTAACTTGAATTTCGTTTTGTGTGTGGTATAAGTTGGTGATCAAGTTTCATTTTTTTGCATGTAGCTGTCCAGATGTCCCAACACCATTCATTGAAGAGGCTATTTTTACTCCATTTTATGCTTTTGCCTCCTTTGTCGAATATTAATTGACTATGGATTTTCAGACATGGGTTTATTTCTGAGCTCTGTATTCTGTTCCATTGATCTGTGTCTGTTCTAATGCCAGTACAGACTGTTTTGGTTACAGTAGTCTTGTATAGTTTGATATCAGGTATTGTGATCCCTCTGATTTTGTTCTTCTTTCCCAAAATTGCTGCAGCTGTTCAGGGTCGTTTATGGTTCCACATAAATTTTTGAATTGTTTGTTCTGTATCTGTGAAATATCTGTGTCATAGGTATTTTAATAGGCATTGTGTTGAATCTGTAAATTGCTTTGGGTAGTATGGACTTTTTGATGATATTAATTCTTCCAATCCATGAACATGGTATATGCTTCCCTTTATTTGTATCTTCCTTAATTTCTTTCTTCAGTGTCATGTCATTTTCTGAGTATAGGTCTTTTACCTCCTTGGTAAGGTTTATTCTTAGGTACTTTATTTTTTTTGTTGTTATAGTGAATGGGATTTTTTTCCTAATTTCTGATTCTGACATTTCCTTGTCGGTGTACAAAAATGCCTTCGATTTCTGAATATTAACTTTGTATCTTGCTGTTTTGCCAAATTCACTTATTAGGTCAAGTAGTTTTTTGGTGGAGTCTATGGGATTTTCTATGTAAACAATCATATCATCTGCAAACAATGACAGTTTTACTTCTTCCTTTCCTATTTGGATGCCTTTTATTTCTTTTTCTTGTCTGATTGCTGTGGCTAGGACCTCCGAAACTATGTTGAATAGAAGTGGTGAAAGCAGACACCCTTGTCTTGTTCCTGATCTTAGTGGGAAAGATTTTAGTTTTTACCAATTGAGTATGATGTTGGCTGCAGGTTTCTCGTATATGGCCTTTATTATGTTGAGGTATACTCCCTCTATTCCCACTTTGCTGAGTGTTTTGATCATAAATTGGTGCTGTGCTTTGTCAAATGCTTTTTCTGCATCTATTGATATGATCATATGATTTTTGTCTTCCTTTTCTTTATGTGATGTATTGAGTTTATTGATTTGTGAAAATTGTACCATCCTTGCACCCCTGGGATGAATCCCACTTGATCATGGTGGACGAACTTTTTAATATATTGCTGGATGTGGGTTGACAATATTTTGTTGAGGATTTTAGCATCTATGTTCATCAGTGATACTGACCTATAGTTTTCATTCCTTGTGGTGTCTTTATCTGGTTTTGGGATCAGGACGAAGCTGGCTTCATAAAAAAGAGTTTGGGAGTCTTCCCTCTTTTTGGAATTTTTGGAGTAATCTGAGAAGGATAAGGGTTAGCGCTTCCTTAAATGTTTTTTAAAATTCTCCTGGGAAACCATCTGGTCTGGGGCTTTTGTGTGCCGGGAGTTTTTTGATTACTGCTTCGATTTCCCCAGCTGTTATCAGTCTGTTCAGGCTTTCTGCTTCTTGTTCATTCAGTTTCAGAAGATTATATTTTTTCTAGGATTTGTCTATTTCACCCAGGTTTTCAAATTTCTTGGCATATAGTTCTTTGTAGTAATTTCTTGCTGTCCTTTGTATTTCTGTGGTATCAGTTGTGATCTCTCCTCTTTCGTTTCTGATTTTATTTATTTGCATCCTCTCCCTTTTTTTCTTGATGAATCTGCTTAAAGGCTTGTGGATTTTGTTTCTCTTTGCAAAGAACCAACTCCTGGTTCTATTGATCCTTTGAATTGTTTTTTAAATCTCTATGTCTTTCAGTTCTACTCTGATCTTGATTATTTCCTTCCTTCTGCTTGCTTTGGGCTTTGTTTGTTGTTGTTTCTCCAGTTCTTGTAGACATAGGGTTAGGTCATATATTTGAAATGTTTCTATCTTTTTCAGGTAGGCCTGTATCACTGTGAACTTCTCTCTCAGAACTGCCTTTGCTGTGTGACATAAATTTTGGACAGTTGTGTGTTGATTTTCATTTCAGTTCAAAAACTTACCAGAAAGTTTTTGATTTGTTGCTTGATTTCATTATTAACCCATTCATTGTTTAATAGCATGCTATTCAGACTCCATGAGTTTGAGTGTTTTTGAGTTCTTTCCTTGAGGTTGGTTTCCAGTTTCAGGCCCTTGTTGTCTGAGAAAATGCTTGATATGATTTCAGTTTTCTTGAATTTGTTGAGGCTTGTTTTGTGTCCTGTCATGTGGTCTATCTTCAAAAATATTCCATGTGCATTTGAAAAGAATGTGTATTTTGCTTCTTTGGGATGAAAGGTTCTATATATCAGTTAAGTCCATTTGATCTAGGACACTGTTCAATGCCACAATATCCTTGTTGATATTTTGTTTGAAGATCCATCCACTTTTGACAGTGGGGTGTTAAAATCCCCTAGTATAAATATGTTGCTGTCTATATCTTTCTCAAAGCCCTCCAAAATTTCCCTTATATATTTGGGTGCTCCTATGTTGGGTGCATATATATTTACAAAGTTTATGTCTTCTTGATGGATTCTTCTCTTGAGTATTGTGTAGTGTCCTTCAGTATCTCTTTTTATGGCTTTTGTTTTGAAGTCCGTTTTGTCTGACATAAGTATTGGTACCCTGGGGTTTTTTTCCTGTCCATTTGCTTGGAATATTTTTTTCCAACCCTTCACTCTCAGTCTGTGTAGGTCTTTTTTTCTGACGTGGGTCTCCTGTAGGTAGCATATGTGCAGGTCATGTTTTATCCATTCAGCTACCCTACATCTTTTGATTGGAACATTTAATCCATTAATATTTAAGGTTATTATCAATAGGTATTTATTCATGTTTCCTTCTTTGTACCTGTGTTCCTCTCTCTGTCTCTTTTTCTTCCTCTTCTTATAGCAGTCCCTTTAGCACCTGTGCAGTGCTGGTTTGGTATACGGGTATTCTTTCAGCCTTCTTTTGTCTGGGAAGCTCCCTATTGCTCCTTCCATTTTAATTGAGAGCCTTGCTGGGTAGAGTAGTTTTGGTTGCAGGCCTTTGCTTTTCATTACTTGGAATATTTCTTGCCATTCCTTTCTGGCTTATAGTGTTTCTGTGGAGAAATCAGCTGCAAGCCTTATCTTGCACCCTTGTATGTTACTTCTTGTTTCTCCCTAGCTGTTTTTAAGATTCTCTGTCTTTAAAACTTGGCATTTTAATTATGATGTGTTTTGGAGTGGGCCTGTTTAGGTTCATCTTGATTGGGACCCTCTGTGCTTCCTGAACTTGTGTGGTATTTTCCATTTCCAGGTTTGGGAAGTTTTCTGTCATTATTTTTTGAAACAGGATTTCTATCCCTTGCTCCTTTTCTTCTCCTTCTGGTATTCCCGTGATTCGAATGTTGTTGCGTTTCATGTTGTCTTACATTTCCCTTAAGGTATCTTCATATTTTTTTAGTCTTTTTCCATGCAGCTGCTCTACCTGGGTATTTCTTTCTACATTATCTCCAGCTCACTGATTCGGTCCTCTGTTTCATGCAGCCTGCTTGTAATTCCTTCTAATGTATTTCGTATTTCAGAAATTGTATTCTTTATTTCTTCCTGGTTCTTGTTCAAGGTTTCTCTTTCCTTGTTGATACCACTGTAGTTCTCATTCAGTTCCTTGTAATTGTCTGTGAGTTCCTTGAGCATCCTTATCACCATTCTTTTGAATTCTATATCTGATAGTTTGCTATTGATATACATTTAAAGAACCTTCTCAACTATTGAATGTTCTCCCAAGATAACATATACAGAAGAAAAACAGTTGCTTTTACTTAAAAAAATGTTTTCCTTTTTAAATGATCTAAACATGTTTACATTTTACAGAAACATTTTGAGTAGCTGCAGTTTGTAAGGATACATTACCAGGGGAGGGGCCTCTTAACCTAACAACAGTAGTACAAATCCTAGAGGTAGAAGGCCATAAATAAGAAAATGCTGCCACAGGTAAATGTAACAGGCTGGTGTACCCCATACACAAGAGAGTGACTCTTTGGTTGGGATATCCTGGGAGGAAATTCCTATTAGAATGGTCATATGTGGATGATCTTCCACATCAGCACCTGCCACATCACTTCCCAGCCTCTCCTGCTCCCATGCCACTGCTTCCTCTGACTCCTCTCCTGGACCAGAGACGCCTCTTGCCTTTAACACACACAGCGCACACACACAGAATGACAGTGTGTGCGCTGGACCAGGCCCAGAGATTAAGGTGAAGCAGTTTTCCCTGTGCTTAGACTTGAAAGAAACACCCCATAAAGAGAATACCATATGTGTAGTGAATTATACTCTGAGCAACATTCCTCAAATAAATGATAGAGTGCTTGGTGGGGCTGTTTTTCAAAGGGCCCGAGGATATAGGCTTATGGCATGTGTATGCATAATTTAGTCAAGACCTTTCGCAAGTGCCCTAAGTAAGTCTAAACATACAGCTCTCTGACTGCCTCTGGGGATAAAATTTCACTGTTTATAGGAATGGGTGGACCCTATATCCATTATGCAGTCTTCTCTAAGTATTATTTTGCTCAACTGAGCTATCATTTGAAATATGTTAAGTTCAGCAGCTTACAACAAGAAGAAAATTTGTGACAGAATCTCTCTAGCAGAAAGTTATCAACTTTGCTCTGGCTGGCATAGCTCAGTGGATCGAGCGTCAGCCTGCGAAGCTAAAGGTTGCCAGTTCGATTCCCCAGTCAGGGCACACGCCTGGGTTGCAGGCCAGGTCCCCAGTAGGCGGCACACAAGAGGCAACCACATATTGATGTTTCTCTCAAATAAAATAAATAAAATCTTAAAAAAAAAGAGAAAGTGATCAACTTTAATTTTAGGGATAGTGTATGCAAAATAGATGAAACCTAGTAGCTGCCACTGATCGCTCAGTTTCCTAATTTGTATAGTGAGAAGGTTTTCATCATCAAGCTCCCTTTTGTCCCTAATGTCTTCTGTATTACCCAACGTCTTGGAAAGAAAGGACTGATATCCTCAAACGAAGTAATTGAGGTGCCTTCAATAAATAGACTCTTTATGACAGTGAGGTCAGGGTTTTGGGAACCAGCAGGGCCTAGTGCACTGCCCAGGGCTGGCTAGAGCAGGGAGCCATCACTACTTGTAGGTCTGAAGACATGAGGGAAGGAAGTAGTTACAGGAAGTGAACAGATCAGCTTTAGGGAATTGTTTGTTTGACAAAAACTGTAGAAGGATTCAACCTATCCTGGTAGGTAGCTGAGCTGGAGAATGGTTTCTTTAATGTTACTCTCGTCCTCCCCTACCTCCTGATGGTGGCTCCCATTGGGCCAAACCCGGTAGAAAGCCAGAGGGTTTCCATACACCTCAGCCTCCAGGAGCACAAAGCAGGGTGAAGGAGGAGGAGGTATGGGGAGGGCAAGGAAGACAACAGCACTTTCCCTAACTTCACGGTCTTAAACAAATGCTTTGAATTTTTTTCTCAAGGTAAAGAAATTCTGTCCTCCTGTTAGCTTCATGAGAAACCTTATCTCTGGTTCACTGCTGTAGCTTCAGCACTTACCACAGAACCTGGCCTCCGGCAGAGTTCAGTGAATAAGGGGCAGCTGGGAAGCAAAGCCTACCTTAGGAAGCGGCAGGAAGGGGCAGCAGTCCGACTGGAGTGCTGAAGAAATAAAACAAAGATGGCGAGCTGGCGACTTTGTCAGGTTTCTGCGAGTCTTTGTTGGCCTTGTCCTGATGACTCTATAAGAGAATAGCTTTCAGACTGCAGGACAAAAATCAAACGTTCATAAATTTTCATTTACTGCTCTCATCTTTGTAATGTTGGAGAAAACACATTTCCTCGTCCACAGATCTCATAGATGAATGACAAGGTGGTACTGTGATCTTGCCTATGTGACAGCCTCTGTCATGAAGAACGACCCTCTTAGCTTGTATTCGCTGACATGATAGCTTGAAGCAAAACCAAAGAAGTTGTGTGCAAAAATGTTGTGATTTGAAATCAAATATGGAAATATACTCTTCTGAGAGAATTAGAGTGGATTTTTTCCCCAGTTTCTCAAACAATTAGTATGTTTTTCAAAAAGTTCAATTGGAGTATCATTTATACATAATAAAATCCATCTATTTAAACTATACAGTTCCATGAGTTTGGGCACATGTACACAAATGTGCAATCACCACCATAGTTAAAATAAAGATTATTTTTATCACCCCCAAAGGATGACTTGGGCCCCTTTTGTGGTAGATCCCCAAACTTCTGGCCCTGAACGATTTCTAATCTGATTATTATTACTGTAGCTTTGCCTGTTGTAGAAGTTTATGTATGTGAAAGCACATATAGAGTACAGTATTTAAATTTTAGAATCGGCTTTTTAATTTCTACAAAACTCTTCTGGGGTTTCATTGTATATTTCTGGTTATATATTTAAACAAATGAATAATATTTACCAAAGTATATACACGTGGTAAAAATGACCCAGGTAGTACAAAAGGTTTAAAATGAAAAGACAGGGCTACCACGTACCCATTCTCATTTCTAATCCCGCTTCCCGGAGCCACGTCTTTCCCTTCCGTCCCTTTGGAGGCTTCAGTGAGTATACAAAGCTCTGTTTCTTGGCAGGGTCCATTGACATCGTGCCTTGCATCATTTCCTCTACTCTTCCACCTCTTTTCTTCACTTCTCGATAGTTATTAGTCAAATCACTCTTTTTATTTCCTCTATTGCTTACCTTTGAACCTTGAGTGTTTATTCTTGATTTTATATCTTAAACTAGCACGTTGAAGAAGATAATTACAATATTGGACTCAATAGACTATTTCATATGTAAAGTAACTATGTAAATCATGAATTTCAGGGATGGACATAGCGCGAAACATCTAAATTAGACTTCTGAGGTTAAAAACATAATTTTTGTTAACATAACAAAGAAAATTCAGAAAGAAAATAAAAGAGACTTGAAAAAAGCTGTGTTTTCCTTCTTTGGTGCATATTGATTCAGTAAAGGGAACTAAGAAGGATAGTTTTCTCTTTCTAGCAAGAACATGAAATTTAAAAGTTTGAGGTACATGGTAAGAATTAGCTAGCCCACATATGAGTGAAATCATATGGTTCTTGAATTTTTCTGTCTGACTTATTTTGCTAGCATGATATTCTCAAGGCCCACCCGTGTTGTCGCAAATAGCAGTATTTCATCTTTTCTTATGGTTGAGTAGTATTCCATTGCATGTATGTACCACATCTTCTTTATCCAGTCTTCTATCAAAGGACATTTGGTTGTTTCCATGTCCTGGCCACCATGAATAATGCTGCAATGAACATAGCAGTGTATATATATTTGCAAACAAATGTTTCTAAAATTTTTGGGTCGATGCCCAGAAGAGGCATTTCTGGGTCATATGGCAACGCTACCTTAATTTTTTGAGAAGTCTCCATACTGTTTTCCATAGTGGCTGTACCAGTTTGCATTCCTACCAGCAGTGAGTGACAGTTTCTCTTTCACCACAGTCTCTCCAACACTTGTTATTACCTGTCTTGTTGACAATAGACATTCTAACAACTCTGAGGTGCTATCTCATGGCAGTTGATTTGCGTTTCCCTAATAGTTAGTGAAGTTGAGCATCTTTTCACATATCTGTTGGCCATTTGTATGCCTTCCTTGTAGAAAGGTCTCCTAAGGTCCTTTGCTCACTTTTAAATTCAATTGTTTGTTTGGTGTTGATATAAAACTGAAAGCAACAAAAGAATTCAATAAGAAAAACAAACAAAAACTCGTAGACACAGAAAACAGTATGGTGGTTACCAGAGGGGAAGAGGGAGTGGGGAGGTAGTAAAGGGTAGAGAGGGTCAAATACATAGTGATGGAAGATTTGACTTTGGGTGGGGGGCACACAATGCAATATACAGATGATGTATCATAGAATTATACACCTATATAATTTTATTAACAATGTCGCCCCAATAAGTTTAATTTCCAAAATAAATAAATAAAATGAAATACTTAAAAATTAGCTAGCAGTAAAGATTTTACAACTAAAGACTCCTTATATTGTCAATTAAGTGAGTTGAAACATTCATAGCCAATGTTGCCAACAAAATGAAACAAAACCAAACCAAACCCAAAACCTTCCAGAGCAATATATGAACACAAGTACACTTTCTTTGCACTTGTATGAACAATCATCTTTAAGATGTTAAAAGTGGATTCTTTTTTGTATTTATTTTTTTATTGTTATGCTCTTACAGTTGTCCCTATTTTTTCCCCTTTGCCCTCCTCTTCCCAGCCCACCTCCACTTCCACAGTCAATCCCCACACCATTGTCCATGTCCATGGGTCATTCATACACGTCCCTTCCCCTTCTTTCCACCATTATTTCCCTAACCCCCTCCAGAAGTGGATTCTCACCATGGTTTACCTCTACTATGAGGAGCTGCAGGTGCTGACCAGATGGTTTAACTTACCTTCCCAAGTCTTTTTTGGAAGTCATCAGATTTGACTTTATTATCTGGCATCTGGCATCCAGGTTGCAGATCAGAGTTCTCCATGGACTCTGCAAACTAGAATGTCTTCACCAAGCAGAGGGTCTTTTCTGTGCTCAGTGATGTTACTGGCTCTCAAATGCTTGACAATTCACTTAAAGTGAGTATAAAGAGACTTCTTAATACAAGAACAGACCCTTCTTACAGCAACCACAATCTCAAGAAATTTGTTTAGCTAAATCTAACAACAACAACAACAACAACATCAGCAACGTATGATTTTAATGGAGCCCAAACAACTATTTTTCTTTCTTGCTGTATATGTCCAGGCAAGATGGCTAAAGTGGAAATTCACTGAAACAGCAATAGTTTCACAGTTCATATAAGACTCATTTATTCTGTCACAAAATGCAACAATTTCTGTAGTTCATACAAAAGTGAAACCTAGTGCATATAAGAAAATCAGCAACTATTTCCCTTTATAGTTGTCAAGGCCTTGATCTCTCCATTGACAATAGCTACATCTTGAAAATAGGAAGATGACAGTAGAAACATAACATTAGAACTAGTAGAAACATAGCAGAAGAACTTGCTAGAAGGAGAATGAGTCCTTCTTAGTTCTCTATGCTGAACTCATACGCACCAAAGGAGAGTTTTGAATAACCAGAACAAGAAAACATTATGTTTGCTGAACTATTTCTTCCAGAAGCTGAAAAGCCCAGGGAAGATGCTTACATATTGGGAAATTAAGGCCTGAGGTAACCTTTCCACCTATTGGTCACTGTATTGCTATTTTATAACTTTTAATAATATTTGTAAATTTCTACTTGTTTCATCTGCTTTCAACAGTATTTCTTGATTCTCTACTTTCTACCCTTCCTCCTCCTCTCTTTACCCCACATTTACTGGGAAATTAGTATGATCGAAACTGTACATTCTGAAATTCAAATAGTTATCTGTAGATTGATTTTTGAGAGACAAAAGCTGGAAGTAGGTTTCATTGCAGCATGCAGGGGTATATTGTGATTAGATTTCTTTCTCTGTGGTTCCAGCGCCACAACCTCTTTGTCTTTAAGAAATAAGTTTAAATAAATTCTCTTTCCAGTGTACTTATCACATCTGGCCACATTTTAGTGGGTTTCATATTTGCACCATGACTTTCTTTTGCATCCTGCCCTCCCTGGAGTTCCTCATTGCCCTCTGTTTTTCTCATTGAAAGACACATAGAATGCTTCTACTGTGGTCCTATACACCCACTCTCCACCCCTCTTCACCCTACCCTCTGTCTCCATGGATTGTATCAGCAGGCTCCCCCATGCCTCGTGGCTTCCAGTTGGGTTTAGCCAATAAGGAGTCCAACAGAAGAGGAGCAATATTGGGAAGAATGTGGACGGACTGTTCATGCCACTGGGTCCTTCTCTGTGAGGTTGCCTCCGTTAGGCTATGTGACTTCTACTGAAGGTCAGTCATTCTTCCTCGCAAAGTGGCATTCTTGTGAACTTCCTGTCTTTTTGATTTGGGTAAATACTTACTCCCATTTTCTCTTGCAGAGGGATGGTAGTTCCACTATTGCTAGCCCCCAAATTACTGCACTTTCCTTTTCTGTTTTGTAAATAGAGTGTAAATTATCCTAATCTGGTTTCCTCTTGGGATCTTAACTGATGCACTGGAGTTTCAGGAGGAAGTAAGATTTATAGAGGTTGAAGCTTATTTACCTTTTTCTATTGAACATGGAAGAACCAAGAAGGCTGACTGGGATCTCCTTTCACACGGTCAGGGCAATCTCTGCTTTCTCATGATGCAGCAGCAGGGAGCTCACTGCCACACTCATGCCTTTCTCATAGCCACCCCCACCCCCCAAGCCAGAATGGTAACCATTTCCATGCCGAGAGTACCTGTATATCCATATCAGCTGCCTCAGCCCTCCTCAGTTCAGTGCTTTAAAGGACAGCCTTCTGTGTGTTTATTTTATGGTATTTATTTTTATTTGGGTCTGCTGGTAAACCACCTGAGCTCTGTGCCCTGGGATTGGAATAGCAGAAAAGGGTTGTTTTATAACACCATCCCTGCCCAAATCTTAGCAGCATAATATATCAATCATTTTATTATGTTCCCTGATTCTGTGGGTCTGGAAATCAGAGAGGGCACAGTGAAGATGGCTCTTCTCTGTTCTGCCATGCCTGGGGCCTCTGCTGGGACAGCTAGGGGCTGGAACGTCTGGGCCTGGAGTGGTTGCAGTTGTAACAGCTGGGACTTGAGGGACCACTTCCAAGAGGGCTTCTTGATCCATGTGTCAACGGCTTGGGCTGAGGTGGCTGAAGGAAGATTTGCTTTTAGAGCCTGAGCTACCAAGTCAGAGATCCAGCTACCCTGCTGATATCACCCTGGAGAGGCTCATGTCCCCATTTTTCTTCAAAGTCCCAACTGAGCCAGGACCTTAGTTTATGTTCTCTTTTCCCTTATGGAAAAGGCAGGATCTAGCTCTTCTCAACAACTTATTCAAAAACAGTAACATTAGTAAATGAGGCTCTCATATTCCATCATTAGCAACGGTTTATGATTTTTTCCTAATAAAAGTTTAAATGTCAAGGGCACATCTGACTTCCCCCAGCACTGGTTTATCCAAGCAATGCCGGCAGCTTTGGTAATGTGGGACTGGTGTTGGGATACAGTAAGTTTCATCTGGTATATTGTGTTAGTTGTGTTCTTTACACCTTTATTGTCAATGACTCAATAAAGAAAAGCCTTATTCAGTTTGGGTTTCTTCAACGTGGTACCCAGAATAGGGATGACTACAACTGGTAACGTTGGCCAGCTGAATTCAAACAGAGCCGTAGCACTGACCCGGCGTCTTCCGAATAAGCACCAGGAAGGCCGCACGCGAAGGCAGGATGGCAAGCGTAACTGGACATCAGCCACTTGCTGCTGCACCAGCCTCCGTAACTCGGGAGCCAGGTGCTTCAGAAGGAGAATCCGTGAGCTGTGAGGGATTGACTTGTTGCACAGCCAGGCTTCACACCAGTGAGTACTATCATAGTTATTTTATATATTTTTTCGTTTACTATTTAAATAGATGACATCTGCCAGACTCATGGATGCAGACAGCCTTAGTGCAGCAGCTCTATTCTAGATTGCTCTGAAGAGATCGAGATGGTATTTGTGATCCAACAGGATGTTTTTTTTTTTCCTTTCTCTGCTGTTAGTGTGCCTTCACTCCTGGGAAATACAACTGTTACCCAGACAATAACCTTCCAGCAGCAGCCTTTTTTATTAGATTTACAAATGAAGCTATTCTTTATTACATGAACCTTCTCTAGGATAATTTTAATCAAGGATAAGATACTCTGAGTTAATGATGTGTTCAAGTGGTGAGTTACTTGCCTTTGTTGGGTTTCTTTGCTGCCTAAGCTTGGATTCACTGCAGGGCCTCCAGACTTCAAGTATCCCCGCAAAGTACGTATCTCTGCAAAGTACATCCCTGCAGTATTGGTATGTTTTATTTTTTTTACACATGAACTCTGAGTTTTCAGTGCCACGTTAGGGCTACCTTTGTCTTAGTTTATAACAAAGTACCATAGCCTGGGTGGCTTATAAACAACATGAATTTATTACTTACAGTTTTGGACGCTGGGAAGTTCAAGATCAAAGCACTAGCGGATCGTGCGTCTGGTGAGAGCCTACCTCCTGGTTCAGAGGCAGTCATCTTTTCATTGTTTCCTCACATGGTAGAAGGAGAGAAGGATGTCTCTGGGATCTCTTTTATGAGGGCACTAATCCCATTCATGAGGGCTCCACCCATGACCTAATCACCTCCCAATGTCCCCACCTCCTAACACCTTATCATTGGGCATTAGAATTTAACATATGCGTATTCGGAGGTTTGGAGAACACAAACATTTAGTACCCCCAGACCTCATTACTTTTCCCTCTGGACCATGAAGACTTTTCCTGGCACTCTGAGAGTCAAGAAATACCATATGATTTCACTCATAGGTGGAATCCCATGAACAAACTGACCTAACAAGCAAAATAGAGACAGACTCATAGATGTAGAGCAGATGACAGTGGGGGTGGGAGATGTTAGAGGGTGGAGGGATTGAGCAAAAAGGAAAGAGAACTCATGGACATGGACAACTGTGGTGATTTCTGGGGAGAGGCGGGTATAAGGGGACTAAACAGTAATGGAAAAAAATGCAATAAAGATTAAATAAAAGAAAATCCCCTTTGAGCACAGATGCTACTCCTGTGCAATCGAAGGGTATGACGGGGATGACTGCTGCCCAGAGAGCTTTCTCACAGACACACACATGCACACCGTTTACCTCTTGAAAACCCAGAGCAACGTCCTCATGGAATCCAATGTTACTCTCTTTTTAAAAAAACTTATTTTCTTGCCTCCCTGGTGCTTTAAGATTATAACCTCCATGAGGGCTGAGAGAAAAAGCTTCTCATCTACAGACCAACAGTGCCCAGCTTAGTTTTGACCATGGTGGGCACTTAGAAATCTGTGTTTCATGGAAGGGAAATTTGGGCTTTCCCTTATCTGCTGGTCTGAACAAGGTCTTTGTCTTCTGTGTCCCCTTGAGTGGTGACAGAATTGGTGGTCTCCAGGGTGTGGAAGGAAACTGTTTAAATATTTCACTTGGTAATGTTTTCATCCAATTGGTTTATCTGTGAAGAAACATCTACATGTGGATTTAATTTGGTTACCGCTGTAGTTTTTAGCAAGTGACTTTGTATCAGTAGCCAAGTTGGAAACTATTCAGTTCAGAGTCTATATTTATGAAAGGTATGTCAACAACCTTTCCTTCTAGTTTTATTTGGGTAGAAGAAGTAAAGGTGGCATGTTTAGCATTTAACATTTATTCCCACTTTTGTAGGGGGTAGTTATCTAATTTGTCTACTTCATTTTAAGGGTCCTTTTCTTCCCTGCAGTGCATCTAATTATTTACTGGTATTTGCTTTTCTTTCCTGCTTTTGCCTTCTGGACACTGGTTTAGCATTACATTTTGCCCAAAGTATTGCTAAAATAACTAGATAGCAGTTAAAATCCATTCATTTGCTACCTGTTTTAAACGATGGGTGATGAAAAAAAAACCTATAACTGAGGGTAGTTAAGAAGCATCTGGATACTAGCTTGTGGTGACTTATCTGTTCTTAGTATTTTCTGTGGCTCAGAAGAAGCAATTTTGTCATTGTGAACAACTGATCATAGATATTAAAATGAAGGACATTTGGCTACTGTTGAGTAAATTTGCATCTGTGGAAGAATTAAAAAAGAAAAAAGGTCTTCATTGTACCTATATTTAGTAATTGTCTAGGTTTTAAAATGTATTTGTACTTGCAAAATACCAAGGTTATATATATATTATGTAGATCTGGAAATTTTGTAATTAAGTCATCATTTTTTTCAGGATATTGCAAGATGTTATCTCACTAGACAGAGAGAAATGAAATATTAGCTACCAGAATTACCATCTTCCCTGACTATAAAATGTCAGCAATACATTACATTTATTATGACAGATCTGGCAGGCAGAATGGCAGAACTGGCTTTGGTCACCGAGCTGCTTAGGGAAAAGGGCTTTTCGGTCGTCTTTAAACCAGATGGAGACTCTTAATGAGAGTCCCTTTAACTCCTTTGTTCAGTGGACATGAATTTAGTCAAAGTAATGATTATTTACCACAGGAGAGAAGCTATCTTAATTTTTAAAAATATCACAAAGAGTCAGGCAGTTCTTTTCTTAAATAGAGGAAAAGTAAGTTGGTTTGGATTTAAAGTTTATTCATAAAAACATAATTTTAAAGCTTTATTGAGGTATAACTGACCAGTAAAACTGTATAAAAATAATTTATTTTGATTTCTGGCATCAGAATAGAGATGTATTTTGAAACACATAGTCAGTGCTGAGGTCGAACTACGTAGACTACAGAAACAGAATGTCTACCTTTTCTGAATTGTTTTAGGAAAAAGAAACCTATGTTTCCCTCTCCAAACTGTGGCGAGCCCAGCCTTTGACATGTTTCCCATTGTGTTATGTCTTTGATGAAAGTCCTGGGGATAACAGTTAGGGGGCTTCGCATAAAGAGGTGCTCATTTAACTTTATATCAATGGTGCTAAGATGGGTGCTGGTGAGTTGCACACATCCCCACCCTATTGCTTAAAAATTCCTGCCTGACAACAGAGTCCCCGTCACAAAGCTGTTGGTGAAGCGAGACCTGGGAGCTGACTTGTGTTCATGCTGCCGGGAGGGCCTGGTCAGAGCCTAAGAGCGCTTAGGTCCTCTGGAATGAGCTGAGAGGCAGGTAGCCAGAATAAAGCTCTTATTGCTGCTGAACTCTAATAAACACAATGAGCAGCTTCCTGTTATTGAACGGGAAAGAAAAAAAAAACAACTCAGCGGCAGAGTTTTGGGTGTACTCGGGTTAGAGTTCTCTTTGATTTGAAAGGCGATAGTGTGTGGTCAGTTACTTGTTGCATGCCCTTTTGTTTCCGGGCCGCGATCCATCTACTGAGCACACAGTGGTATTTATCTTCCAGTGAGTTGTGAACGCTGCGGCTAAGAAGCAGGACTCCTAAGAGGCTGTTTTGGTTGTGGTGTTAGGCTGCGTGAGGCTGCACATCCAATAGCAACATTCTGTCAACTGGCTTGTGTATGAGAACCACCAGACATCTAATTACTTGGTCAAGCCTTTGAAACAGATACATTTCTTATATCTTAATATCATACTGTTCTTTAAAGTGGGTGGCTCTCTTATCCAAGCCTGGCTTCCACTATTTAAACTGGTCATTTCAACAGCTGAAATGGTACCAGAGAATTTACCATCTTCACAGACAGAGGCAGGAGTCCCAGAACCTGGGCAATGTGACCGATTGTAATGTAGCAAATATGGAAATGGTGCAAATGCCCTGATGGAAATCATAATCGGCCGAGATGATTGTTTTCTCCTCAGTGTGATATCATCAGCATTGTTCTTTACTTGGAACAGAAATGCAGTGCATGCTGATAAGTTTTTAGTATTTGTTTTCAGCTACATTCATTACTACAGTGAATGCTGGAACATTTTCATTACGTCAAAAATAAACCTCTCATCATCACTTAGCTGTCACCACCTAACTCCCCCTATGTCCCTCAGCTGTAGGCAACCACTAATCTACTTTCTATCTCTATAGATTTGCCTGTTTTGGATATTTTTTAGTAAATGGAATCATCTAGTCCTTTGTGACTGGCTTTTTTCACTTAGCATATTATTTTCAAGGCTTATCCATATTATAGCATGTATCAATACTTCATTCCTTTTTATGACTGGATAATATTCCATTTTATGAACATACTACATTTGTTTATTTATGCATCAATTCATAGATATTTGGATTGTTTCCCCCCTTTGGCTATTATGAGTAATACTGCTGTGCACATGAATATACAAGCTTTTTGTGTGGTTGTATGTTTTCATTTCTCTTGAATACATACCCGAGATGGAGAGACAGTGTGTTTTGCAATGCTTTTTTCTTTCCATTTGAAAAATGGAAGGGGTGCTTTCCTTGGTGATGTAGGCTCAGTCTTGGAGGGAGCACTGATTGTGGGTCAGAGTTCCAGGTCTGCCCCTGCCAGGCCATGTGTTAGGAAATTTACTCTGTTTCCTTAGCTGTAGAAGGAGGCAGTTTTTATAAGACAACCTTTAAGGGCACTTCCAAGTTAAAAATTTTTCCTGAGTGATAATAAAATGCTTTTAAGATATGAAGGAAAATATTTCCAGTGAGGTCTAAATAACAAGCCATGCCCCAATACAGTCCCTACATGCTGTTTTTTCCCCCTATTTTGACAAAAAAAGTTGGACTTTAATATGTATTTAATTAATTAAATGTTTGTATATTTTTCAATAATATGTTTTGATTGCCCTTCAGACTCAACTTGATTTCACTTTTATGCTTCTTACTCTGATCAAGAGACCTTTGAAAGTGGAAGGTCTTTTGATATAAATGGCTATGAGAAAGCCACAATAGTTTTGAAAGTGTAAATTTGTTTCCAAAAGTGTGTTTCAGTCAGAAAGGTGGTATGCAGTAGACAGAGATGATGAGTTAAAATCAGTAGTCTCTTACCAGGAGCAGCTAATCCATTTCTTCTTTTTGTGTTTTGACTGATAGAGATGCCATTAAAATCATGTGCTTATTCTATTTCGCCATGCTATTTGTTCAAAAAATTTCTGATTGTAGTTTCAGATTGACCAACTCTTCCCAGAAAACATGCTCCTAAGATTCTTTCTGTGTTGGAAGGAAGATTAAACTTGAGTTTCCTTTTGCCTAAATGCTGATTTCAATCTTAGCCATTTGAGAATTTACACTGATGCTTTCTGGTTCCTGAGAGACCACTTTGTGCAACGAAGCAGCCCTTCTTCCCTGGGGGCAGAGAGCTCACTCCTTCCTGGGACCTTTCCCAGGCTGGGTCCTGATGCTGAATCGTCCCCTCCCCACTGGGACCAAGTGCCTTCAGAAAGCTCCAGTGGAGGTTCACGGGGATGCCATCTCTTTCTACGCTAGGGGGAGTTAGCTGGGTATATATTCATTTACTTTTTCTTTTCTTTCCCT
>PVJD01010463.1:0-53528 GCA_004026545.1 Mormoops blainvillei | reverse complement strand
GTGGTTTTCTTTGGGGGCCGCACCTTTATCCAGTTTGAAGCGGAGCCTCACTTAACAGGTGCGCACGGCACAGTTTCCCCACCTACGCCTCTGGGTTGGAGTAGTTTCAGTACTAGGGCTTTTCTATTTCCTTTACAATCAGGCTAAATTCAGTTCTAAAGCCATCTGGGCCAGGCCCCTTTTTCAGTGTCCCTTAAGCCGCATGTCCAGTTTCTCCCATGGTCATTGGTATAATCAGGCTTTCTGTCTCGTCTTGAGACAATTTTAGTCATCTACATTTTACTAGAAGAATCAAATTTCTTTAGGTTTTCTCCTGTATTGGCATAGAGTTTCAACATAACAGAGTAATTTTCGAATTCATATAGAAGAATAAATTTTCAAAGATGACCAAGAAAATTTTGGAAAATAGAGTCAGTGAAGGAGGCCCTGACAGCATTTCAGAAGTAAGCAAATCTGTAGGTGGAACCGAATATAGTCCAGAAGAAAGCCAGTGATTTACGGCTACTCAGTGCGGTAAATGTTGTATTTCAAGTCAATGAGAAAATAATGCGTTACTTAGTAAAATAATTTTTATTTAGCTTTCTGTCCATCTGAAAGGAGACAAAGCTATATTCCTGTTTCATATTCTATATAAAATGATACATATAAGATACATTTATATTAAAAAATAAGTTTTTTATGGATTAAGCACCTACCTGTAAAATATTAAACAACAGAAATATTACAGAAAAAAGCTAAGATGGCTTTTATATAACCTCAAAGTTATACAAGAAGACACGGAAATCTCCTTAAAGAAAGCTAGAAATAGGTCACAAGCTGACTACCTAAATTTAAAAGTTTTTCATGGAAAAAGGTGTCCTATTCAAAATCAAAAGACAAAATATTTACCACACATATGACAGATAAGGAACCCCTACAAAACAATAAAAGGTTTTTTAATTCACAAAAATGAGAAAAATATATGAACGGGAATTTTTGGAGGGTAAAAATGGAAGATGTGAATAAACACATTAGAAGCTGTTTTTCTCAAAGCGCAAGGACAATGCCTTTTCTTTCCTCCGTCCTTTTGGATCGGGTGGGGGTACCTGGTCCTTTCCCATCGCGACAGGGATCACCAGCCATCCTGGAAAGTAGTCTGGAAAAATATTAAAATTAAAACTGCTCGTGCCTTTGACCCAGGAGCCCCGCTGGGAGAACTCCACCCTACAAACATGGAGTCACCTGTCGACAAGTCCCTCTTGAAGGCAAAACCCAGAAACCACTGACTATGTGGGCAGCAGGCCCCGGGCTGGGTTTGGGATCCAAACTTTGAGGGGGGCATGGGGTTGCAGGGCGGCATGCTGGGAACGCACTTCCTTCACATGGGAGAGCCATACCCACGTGGTGACAGGTGCGTGTTTGAGGGCATGTGCCTCAGTGTCAACTGTGACCTCAGGAGTGGGGAGGGTGTCAGCTCAGACCTTTCAGTTAACCCACCGCAACTTCCGGGACCCTTCCCTGCCATCCCCCCACACACCCCCATCCCCGTACCCTCCCGCCCTAGCTTTGGGGCTGGCCTGAGGGCACTCTGGCCTGGGGATGGGTTCCTGGGTGGATATGAAAAGCTTTAGGGTTGTGAACAGGGTCTCAGTTTCCCTCTTTGCAGGCTCCTAGTGCAGCTTTCTGAGATTATGACCCAGGCAGCTATGCGGCCTGGAGACACATGGCCCCTCCACGCCGTACACATGGAAGAGGCAGGTGGCGGCTGGAGAGGAGCACAGAAGGCCAGGCTGCACACCGGGGCGGGGGGGGAGCCCCGGGGAAGTGAGCAGCCTGGGTGTGTCGGCAGCTGCTCCCCTCCCCGCTGGCAGCCCGGCACAGGCGGCCCGTCCCTGAGGCTGATGTGTCTCTCCCGCAGGTGGCAGGGGTACGAAGGCTTCGTGGCCGTGCACAGCCTCCCAACCTTCGGCTGCAGGGACTGGGAGACCTTCCGCACCACGGCAGGTTCCTACCTTGTCTATTCCAGCGCCAAGGAGCCCCTCTCCCGGGTGCTGAAACTCAGGACGGGGTGATGGGCGCAGGGCCCCCAGGAAGAGGACCCACCACATTGCACCCCAGAAGTCCACCCAAGAAGCCCTGGAACCTCAGGGGGGAGGAGCTCAGGCAGCATCGCTTCCAGAGCTGCCACCTCGCCGTAGTCCCTGGCCCTCCTCCCATCAGGGACATCTGTCACCTCTCTGGCCTGGTATCCATCGGGGGCAGATCCAGGTGACCCGTGGGCATTCAGATGGAAACGAGAGCTGCCTTGCATGTCTGGGTGCTTTGCAGGGATTTCGCTTCAAAGGAGAAGTTCCTACAGTTTCTTACCTCATAAGCAAAAGCCTGCTAACGTTCCCTGCAGTATCGGCTCGCGGCCCAGCCGCTCTGCCCCGGTTAGCAAGCCCAGACGGGGAACAGGCTTGATGCTAGTCTACATATTCGTACCAGCTATTTATTGTATTTTGTCTACATTGAAATATATTTATGACGTTCTTTACAAAGAGCATGGCTGCATCTGCATCCTTCTGGTGGGGCCTTGGCTCTCAGTGAGCATGTCCCAGGGACCAGGTGTATCCTCTGGTCCCTTGTCACCAGTGCAGACAGAGGGCACCTCTCCTATGCAAAGAGTTTCTTTCCCTGGCCTCAGTTTACCCACGGCTGCAGTGGGGTGTGTGAGGCTGCCTCCCTGGACCCTGTAGCTGGTGGGTGTGCACGGTGGACTTGGGCTGCCTCCTTGGGGCCAGCACTCACTCAACTTCTCCCTGTCTAATGCCCCATACCCTTCACCAGGTGGTGGCCTCTCGCCTCCCTGAGACTGTTGATGGGGTGAACAGGACACCACTCTGGGAGCCTGGAGGCAGGGGAGAGCAGGTGCCAGCACCGCCGGCAAGCCTCCGGGGTGGAAGAGAAATGCCCCCGTGCAGGAGGCTTTGCTGGGATGGCCCGTGGGGTCCACACAGAGCTGGCGGTAGCCTGGCCAGGCCTATTCCACTGTCCACACTGGCCTGCTCTTAGGAGAGGAAACGCCCTGCAGGATGGGGGGGGGGGGCGAGCTCAGCGGCTGGAGGGCCCCACGCTTGGTTGAACACTCTGCTGTTTCTACCTTAAAACTCTCAGCAATTTTTGCCCAAGATCACACAGCTAGAGCACGGGGGCAGCTCCAGCCAGCCCGAGTCCTGGCTCCCCACAATCAGTTCGCCAACAGGACAGGGCAGGACCCGCCACCCAGGAAGGAGCCCTGCACTGAGCCCACTCCTCCTCCGTCCAATCAGATTTGGGGCTTCCAGACTCTGAGCAGGGACCTCTAGATTTCCAGAGGCTGAGATTTTTTTTCTAGCGCTTCCTTCAGGACAGTTAGTGCTCCATGTGCCTTGGGGAGGGCTGCGGCTGACTTCAGACAAGGATGTCTCCTCCCCAGGGAGCAAAGGGTGGGAGGGGAGGGGAGGTCTGGGACTGGGTCAGGGAACCTGTGAGAGAGAAGTCCCAGGCTCTGGTGTCCCCCTGGGTAATTCCACAGGCGTGGACCAACCCCCACCGCACACCGTGAACATACTCAGTATTTTAGAGAAAGAGGATGTGCCCCTCGTTCCAGATCAGGCTCCACTCCAGCAGCAAGGTGTCCCTGCAGGCCCCCACATTCATGCTGTCCTTGTCCCTAAGACCTGGCCATGTCCCTGCCCTGGGCAGACAGGGGTCCCAGAGTGTCAGGGTCCAGGGGTTTACGGTGATGGCTCTGGATACATTTGTCAGGGAAGGCGGGACAAGGGTGCCAGCTAACATGCAGGCTCACAGGTAAACTCGAATCCCAGAGAGACAGGAAAGCTTCTAAATGCAGCTATTCCAACTATTGCATGAAAGATTCCCTAAAGGAGAGCTATTGTTTACTTGAAATTTCAGATCCATGTCGGGGTCCAGTGCTTTGACTGGTTCGATCTGCAGCCCCCCTCTGAGAGGGGAACAGGGGATCAGCCATACTTCTGGAGGTCTGCTAGGGGTGGGGGACTGATTTTAACTCAGAGTTGAGGCCGGGAGACAAAAGGAGGATCACAGCCTGGGGAGGGGCGCCTGCAGGGTCGGCAGGGGACAGTGGCTCATCATCTCAGGGCTTGTTCCACAGAAGGACCCCCAGAAGTTCCCCCAGAGGTGGGACGCCCACCCGGGTCAGCAGCACAGCAGGGCCTGTGAGAACCCAGCCTCCATGCCTGGAAGATTCATCTACAGGTCGATTCTGGGGGCGGCTTCGGGTGAGGTGGACGCTGAACTCTGTGAATTCAGGAAAGCTGATGGCCCTCTGCAACACGGGTGCCTCGCCTGTGAGGAGCAGGCCTGGCCGGAACAAATGGCCGGCCTCCGCAGGAAGCGGTCTTCTCCAGCAGAACCCCTCAGACTGCGCCATCGGCTCCCCTGGATGCCCCCGCCCCTACCCCACCAGCCACTCTGCAGGTTTGGGGCCCGCCAGTCTACACAATCACCTGAACCCGTTCCTTAGGTCTCTTCTCTCTCTATGCTGCTTCCTAGAGAGTACGAGGTTCAAACAGGCCAAGGCACTCGAGCGTCAAGAGTTTAGTCCCGCCTGCCACTCCCCCCATCCCCAAGCCTCAGTTTCCCCCCAGGGGAGGGGCGAACTGGGTGCTGTCCATGACCGCCAACCACCCACGCTTCACAGCTTCTCTCTCCCTAGGGCAACCCAGATGTCTGGTTTTCTCTCTGCCCTGAGGGTGACACTACCAGGTCCAGCTCACTATGGGGAAGGGGGGGACTGGCGCCTGGAGAGGAAGGAGGCAGACAGGCAGGTCGCCAGCACAGTGGCACAAGCGTGGAGCGGCCGTATCCCCGCCCAGGACTCCCTAAAAAATCAGACGGTGACACCTCGTCCCTGGCACAATATCCAATCTCTGTTCTACGGGGTGGAAACAAAAACCATACATCAAGACTTGTTTACATCAGGAATGCAAACAGCAGGGACGAATGCAGAGAACATGAAAATATTTACATCTTTTCAAGCACGCCCTCCTGGTTTTTGTCCTGTTTGTAACGCAGCCTGTGGTTTTGTGTGAATTTGCATATGGTTTGATGTGCCACATTCTTGTCTTTCGGACAAGGGTGTTGTGTTTCCTTGTGGCAATAGTCCCAACCCCGCTGAGCCGCCACCTTTGTTAATCCATGGGGATTCTTCCTGATAGTCTTCACTGTGATAAATAACCTTGTAAGAACATCTTTGTACAAATTGCATTTTTCTTTGGGGGTTGCATCTTTGAGGTCGCGACTTCTGGAGAAACATCATCGATGGCAGTTTTTGCATCTGCTCCTGACTGCCTGACCTTGAACAAGGCCAAGGACAATCAGGTGTGTGGAGTCGCACTTGTTTCGTCGGTCCTGCCAAAACTGGGCTTCACCTGTTTCACAATCTGCCAGGTTAGGAAGTGGGGGATTGCCGACAAGGTTATCTTGTTTTCACCGTGGTCATCGCTCCATGGTGTCAGGGTCACTGGACTTTTCCTGTAAGCACCCTTTAACTTTGCCACCACCAACACCCCCGCCCTCCACTATATGCACACATGCACACACATGTGCGCACATACATGTAATGCCAATCAAAATCGCCAAGTTTGCCTTTTAAATTAATGAAGTGATCCACAGAGCATCTTGAAGGATCAAAAGGCACGAATACTTTGAAAAATGAAGAAAAGTTGGCCTCCAGGTTTTAAATTATACTAAAATTAAACAATTCAACCTGGTGTTGGCATAATTTGGAAAAGTTAATGTTACTGGAAAGCAAAAAAATCTAGAATAGAATTTTTTTTTTTTCCTATTTGGAGGACAGCTTTCTAAGGGTAAGAGCAAGGGAAGTGAAAAGGGAAGAAAATCAGAAGAGAAGATATAGGTGTTAGATAGTTCTGTATCTGTCAAGCATGTGTTATATTAAAATATAAGAAAAGGTGCGATTCCAGCACAGACTGGCGATGCTACTGGCGCAGCCAGGCTGGATTCGTTCAAACGGTCAGTACTCTCGGCCGGAGGGGCTCTAACAAGCCAGTGGGAGCCGGACGCCCCGCACAGGACGGAGAGCAAAGGGCACGAGCAAACATTCACAACGGAGGAAACCCGAACGGTGCACACAGACGAGGTACCCCCGCAAGCCGAGGGTGAGGGCTGCCACAGCAGGAAGCCCCCGCTGTGGTGAGTGGTGGCCAGGGCCTGCCCGGCCGCCTCTCGTGGGTCGCGGAACCATTAATACTGAGCCAGGCACCGCCTCTCAGTTCGCAACAAGGATGCAAGCTCTTGGCTTGGAAAACCTCGGTCTTGGTGGCCTCATTGTTGTGATGTCCAGACTGACAGGTTCTGATCTGAAGGCGACTTCTTGGCCCAGGGCGAGCGCGGGAAGTTTGGCATCCATTCTAGGCCTTGGCCCAGTGCCCTCTGCCACAGCTACTCAGAGACCACAAAGCACCGGCGAGCCTGGTGGGGTGCTGGGTCCGGCTGACCACGCGCAGGGCGACCCTCTGGCCAACACCACTAACTCTGAGCATCTCCCACAGAGAGAGAGAGCAGGACCCAGCCCTGGCATCCAGAAGTGGGCACAGAGCGGGTGGTAGCTGGTCCCCCTTTGCGGTTTTCTCCAAATCTTAATTCCTCCAACTGCCTGCCTGGCTACTGAAGCACCATGGATGGCCACCAGATGTCCATCTGCCAACCACTGTGGCCCAGCAGCTTGGTCACACCCAAGCTCAGCATTCACCAGTTCCCATGACCTCGGGCAAGTCATCCAACCTCCCTGTGCCTCAGTTTCCCCATCTGTAAGGGCTGGCTGCTACACTGCCTCCGGAATCAGCCTTCTAGCTGGATGGCCACTCTCTGCCTACCCCCTGGCAGTTTCTCCCTCAGCTGCTTCTGTGGCCCGTCCCCCGATGCCCCCTCCCCACAAAGAGCAGTTAAGCTCACAGGAGAGGTCGGCCTGGTGAGCCTGTTGCTCTGAGGTGCTGTCTCTCCCGCTTTGCACAGAACGGCGGGCCGACACCGCCAGCTGTGCCTGGTAGCTGGGCCTGGGAGCCAACCCCAGGTCTGCTCTTTCCCACCAGTGTTGTTGCCATGGTTACAGATGCAGTGGCCTAGGTGCTTGGCTCCAGCCTCCCGGACTGGACTGTGAACCCAGGCTGCTCTGCCTCCCGTGCTGGCCCCTCCTCGGTCGGGGCTAAGCTGGGGAGCCACCTCTTTGGGTTGTTGACAACGCTCCAGGGCTCGCGTTTCCCAAAGTGAGAACTTCCAGGCCCGGGCGTCAGAAGGCCAGATTCCAGCCCAGCTCTGCCCCAAACCAGCTGACTCCTGAGTTCGTCATTTCGCCCTCCAGACCTCACAATCCCAGGTTTCTCTTTTGAAAATTGAAACGTTCTCTACCGTGCCAGGCCACTGCAAGAATTAGTTGAGGCCCCTTATGAGCAGACTCGGCCCTGTACGTGCTGTCCGGTGACTTTGTGGCTGCTGTCCGCTTCCCGGTGGGCGGTCCCCAGGTTACCCCAAGGCCTGAGAGCAGCTGCAGACTTCCACACTGTGTCCCACGGGCTTTGCGGTTTGGCCTCCCCCGCCAGCCCTGCTCGTCTGTGCCGTGGGCCCACAGGTCTGGCTCCCACACACAGCCAGGTCTGTGATGAATGGGGCTCTGCAGAGAGTGGTTTGGGATGGGGGGAGGGGGTGCTGCAGACAACAGAATCCACTCCACATGATTTAAGCACAAGGAGGTTTATTGAGGGCTCACCGACAGTGGATAGAATCAGACTCTAGACGGAACTTCCAGGAGGACGACTCCAGGAGTCACCCTGGGTTGCTGCCGTGGCTGGGAGCTTCCTCAAGTCCAGAACATTCCATCTCACCCGTCTGTGCCAGCAGCCCTGCCTCCTCCCCAGGTAACTCAGTCCAGGATCAGAGTCTCCTGTGAAGGCTTCTGTGGAGATCTGGCTGCACGGAAGCCTGGGAGTGCCGTGCAGGAGAGCAGGCCAGCGGGTGGGGCCAGCGTCCAGTGTCCAGTGCCTGCATGGGGGGCCAGGAGCACTCAGGGCCCGGGCTCCTCTCTGCTGCTCCGAGCTCCTGGGAAGGTGGTCCCTCAGCTCCCTGGCCTGGCTTTCCCGGCGCCCCAACATCCTGCCGGCTACCTGGGAGAAGCTGGCCCAGACGCTGGCCCCACTCCAGGCCCCGTCTGATGGGGAGTCCTCAGGCGCGCGCTTCCTGGCCCTCGGGGCAATGTGATGTGTGGAGCTGACCTGGACCTCGCTGCGTAGCCCCCTGCTGTTAACCCCGCAACTCATCCCCATCTCCTGCCTGGAGTGAGTTTCCACTAAGAAAAATACACCCAGGTGTAACCTCAATCTCACGTCCAATTTAAAACCGTCATCCACCCTCACTGCAGGCGGGACTAGCGGCTTGGGGCCCTGGGGCTGGAGGCTGTCCCTCGTGCCCCAGCTTTAGGTCCAGTTCCCCAGAACCAGGGCCCTTCCGTGAGATGGGCCATTTTGGGCACAGGAGGATGCCAGCCCCTGCCACGCGCTGCCCGGTGGCGTGCGCCCTGTCTTCCTGCAGCCTGCAGCCAGCTTCTCAAGGGGCCTGGAGGGGCTTCCGAGGCTGAGCTGGGAGCGTCCTGCGCAGGGGACTCCTGTTCCCAGAGCCCACCCCACCAGGGACAGCCCTTGTATGCCAAGATGGCTCTGCTGGGGGCCCCGAAGTACTTTGGCTCACCCGCCATCGCTGGACCACCCAAGGAAGAGACTGGGTGGGTGTCTGGGGCCTAAAAAGCCAAAGAGGAAGGAAAGTCAGGAGGCCGGGAGCGTGGGGCAGGCACTCTTCGGGTCGGGGTCGGGATCAGGGTCAGGGGTGGGGCTCCGGGCTCCATGAGGAGCATCCACGGGGAGGCCAGTGAGGCCCCATGAGCCCTGCGCCGCTCTCCCCTCCTCTCTGGCCCTGAGGGCTCCCTAGAAGCAAGAGCTTCCCAATTCCTGTGGGAGGGAAGAGAGGCCCAGCCCCCACCTGGAGCTGGGACAGCTTCTGGGGCCTACCTGCTCGCTCCACCCCTCTGCCCCATAAGAAATCCCCAAATTGTCCTGCATGGACCCCCAGGCCCTGTGAAGGGCCTGTTACCTGGACGGCAAAGAAAGCCAGGAGCCCCTAGGACCTCACTGCCCTCCAGCTGGAATGGATTGACTGAGGCACTCCTTTGTCATGTCACCACCATTGTCAACACTTGTCCCCTCAATGGGGACCCTGGCCTCTGTAGATTTTAGATGGGGTCAGATGCTGGACCCAGGGGTGTGCTGGGGGGTGGCTCAAGCAGGAGGGCATCCAGAGGTCTGTGCTCACATACGGCAGCAAAGAATGTGGTGGGTCCAGGTAGGGCGTCATCTTAACGTCATCTTAACAGGTCCCTTAAGGGGAGAGATGAGGGGAAGGGAAGGGAGGGGAGGAGAAGTTAGAGAGAGGGCGGGGGAGGGAGAGGAGAAAAGAGGAGGCAAGGGCCATACCCGAAAGGGTTCTCAGGCACCAGTGAGGGGAGCTCCCATGAGCAGGAAGGAGGTGAGGTTCTTGGAGTTGAGGTCCTGGTGGTCTTCCGTGGAGGGAGGTGTCCTCCGCTGGGAGACTCCATAAGGGGCAAGGAGCCCCAAAAGGCCAGAAAGGTGGGCGGCCCCTGACTGGGCTCAGGATGGGGGCGGAGAGGGCCCTCTAGTGTTGCAGGTCCTTACCCACCCCCTCTTCCCTGCAGGGTCCATGCCAAGGGGAATGTGGCCTTGGGCTGGGGCCAGCAAAGGGGTGGACAGGGAAGAATGCCCACCTACCCTCTCCGTGTACCCCCTAAAGAGCCCGTGTGAGTGGCATCCTGGCTCTGGGTTGGTTTTGGCGGAACAACACATGGGATGGAAGAGAAAGGGGACCCGAATCACCCAAGGAGCCTGTATCCTGCTGATCAGCCAACTGCAGAGCCTACCTGCTCTGGCATTTGTCACACAAGTGGACAGACTTCTTGGTTTTGGTTGTCACTGGAAAGGTGGGCAAGGCTGTCCGTTTCCTGTGGACTGGTGGCCTGCGAAGCAGCAAGGCGGGCGCCGACTGCCGAGTCTGAGCCCTGCCTCCCGGGCGCGCTCCTGGTCTGGGCGGTGGGCAGAGAAGAGTCCTGTTCACGCTGCCCGGGCTGTGCGCCCCCACCCCCACCTTGTGAACACAGGCACGGGGCCTTTGGGTGCGGGAGGGAATTTAGAACTTGGTGGTGGTTTCCTTTTAACGCACCATGTCTGAGACATCACAACCGTGTTCAGACAAGCCTTGCGGGTCTTTGATGCGGCTGCTCGGTCTCCAGGCCAACGCACAAACGCAACGCCACGTCTGTTTCCCACTTCAAGTCCCTCCTCCCTTTCCGAGCGCAAACCACCCTCCACTGTTCATTGTTTCTGAGTTTCTGCTTGATGAGGCCGCTGTCCTTTATACCTTCAATTCACGCCAATTTATCCTCGTCTCCCCCCCACCCCAAATATTTGAAATAATGTAAACTATAAACACATACAAAAGGCAGTAACAAACAAAACCGGAAAGACGAATCAGAGTTATATAGGTGGACATGATGTCCACCCTGAACATGAAGTTATATAGGTGAGAAAACAGAGCACTCGATTAGCTCTGAGAGTCCTGGCAGCCAAGGTGGAGAGAGCGAGAGCGAGAGAGAGAAAAAGAGGGAGAGAGAGGAGATCCTGCTGCTGGAGGAAAGGAGTCCCGGTGACTGGCCTTGAAACATCAAACATCGGTCCCCCCCGTCCTTTGAAAGGAGCTGCTTTAGGTGTCCACGATAGAAAAGCAAGGCACAGTGGCTGGCAGAGACGACAGGCCTTCCCACAAACCAGGCACAGACAGAGCGGTGCGAACCGGGCAGGCCGACCTTGTCCTCTCCGCGGTGTTTTGGTTTCAGGTTTGGGTTTTTGCTGTTGTTGTTTTTTTCCTCTCACTGGACTGAAATTTGGGTACAAGTATTACTCTTCACAAACATTCTGAGAATAAACACAGGTGTTCAAAGCTTACTTTGAGCAACACCTTTCACTTTCTTCCCTCTCTAGAAAAATCTGGTCTCTCCTACTTTGTTCTGGAAAGAGGTCTGTGGTCAAATGTGTTCAGGAAATACTAGGGAAACAAAAACGAACTAGTTCCCCAGTGTAGGGTAACCTGTGCCTTCCACAGATGAATCTGCACCCCAAACCCCCATGGGGGACACTCACATTCATGGACACGAACCCCTTCTTCTCCGAGTGCATTCGCTCCCGCGGGCGCCACGTGGGAGACGCTGGCCAAGCGGAAGGGACATCATGATAGTCAGCCTGGTTTTAAGTCCTCACTGGATCATTTCCTGACTGTGTCATCATGGGCAAGTCAGGCCATTTCTCTCCAAGCTACACTTTCTTCCCCCGTCAATGGGCCTGATGGGAACATTACCTGATGTGAAGGGTGTTGCAGTGAGTCAGTGCAATTCGGGGAAGTGTTTTGTCAGAGTGTGCACTGCACAGGAGTAGCTGTGACTACTACCTGGCTGAGGGAATACCAAAAGCACGAGTCGGTCACCACCTGCCACAAAGCGATGGGACTCAGCAGGCACTAGGGTTCGGGGCTGAGGGGGTCCTTGGACACGGGGGTGCTGGGCAGGGACTTCAGGTACTCCAGGTGCCTCCTGGCATCCTCTTGGTTCTGGCGCACATAGTACACGACGTAGGTGATCACCATGGCGAACCAGCCGAACATGGTGACCAGCATGGCCACATCGGTGGTCTTGTGCTGGGTGCTGCAGAAGCTGACGCCGGCGTCAAGAGCCTGGATCAGCGGCTTCCCCACGTACTCCTCCAGCACGGAGGTGTGGCAGGCGATCTCGTCCACCGAGTCGGGGTCCAGCTTCAGCTCCCACAGGGCCTCCTGCAAGGCACACTCGCAGTGCAGGGGGTTGTGGGACAGGCGGATCCTGGCGCTGAGTTTGCCCAGGGCGTCCTTTGGAACCCTGCGGATGCGATTGTGAGACAGGTCCAGCAGCCGCAGGCCCCCGGCCAGGCCAGAGAAGGCCGCGGGGCCAATGGTCTCGATGGCGTTCTGAGACAAGTCCAGCTCTCTCAGCTGGCTCAGATGCTGGAAGGCTCCATTGGGGACGTGGGCAATTTTGTTGGCATCGAGCTTCAGCAGCACGGCGTTGGTGGGGATGTCCTTGGGGATCTCCTGCAGGCCGCTTGCACTGCAGTGGACGGCCACGGCCCCTTCGTGGTCAGGGCACTGGCAGCTCTGTGGACAGGAGGTGCCCAGGCGTAGGCAGAAGAGGAGGAGGAGGCAAGACCCTCCCATGGGGGCTGGCACGGATGAAGGGCTCTGTCTGCCCATAGGGCCCATCCTGACTGCACCGGGGGAAAATGGCCCACTCCTCTGGCTCAGTGCTGTGGATCGGCCCTCTTCCCCGCTCCCCTGGCCGCTGCTGTGCAAGTGACCATCCGACGCAGACATAAACTCTTGTTCCTCACCTGCCAAGAAAAAGTGATCTTTCAGTTCTAAAACAGAGGAGCAACTGGCATTGTCCACGGTGGTTCAGCTGGGACCTGGGGCCCCCTTTGATTTTTGGGAGCTATCACAGGCAAATCGAAGCCTCTGACCAATGGGGGTGGGGCAGTCTCTATAATTAATTCCTGGAGACTCTCAAAGGCACCAGAAGTGCAAGGGCAGGTCCTGCTGAGCCCTGGCTTGGGGAAGGCGCCCATCAAAATGGTGGGGCAACCCTGTAGCCTATCCTGGACACACCCTCTACACACCTAGAACCAGGGGCCTGGACAGCACTGGGTGTTGGCAGACTGGGGTCCACCCCCTCCGAGCTCCTCAAGGCTGGGAAGAGGAAGACTGAATGCAGCCCCCTCACCCAGTCCACAACCACTGGGAACCAGCGGGGCACTCCTCACTCCAGGCTAGGCTGCGGTAGGAAGTTTAGCACTTTGCTAATTTTAACAACCCTTAAAAATTATTATAATAAATACAGCTCTTCTCTGTCGGCCCTAATGGGAACAGCTACCGAGCACCTGCACCGGGGTCGGCGCCTTGTATTTCAATAATGCTTGAAAAGGAAGGAAAATGAGAAGAGAAAAGCCAAGCCCTGGGCGCGCGCTGCTCTGGGGTGTGGAGTGGTGGGGCTGCGCGAGGCCTGGGCTGGCTGTGCTCTGATCCCGGGACCCCAGGACCCCAGGACCCGCAGTACCCCAGGACCCCCGAGCAGGTAATAGATGGGGGCGCGGTGTCCACACTCCCGGGAGGGGCGGGGGTTTACCTGCGCGGCCGCGTCCGGAGGCTGCTCTGCGCGAGGCTCTCCGCCGCTCAGAGCCCGACCCGGCGCCACGCCCGGGCGCGGCGGCGACCCCGAGGCTCGCTCCCACGTCCGCCACGGCTCTGACACACGCTGCTCGGCCGCGCTCCGCCGCGGGGCGGGGGGCGGAGGTGGGGGCGGGGCGAGGCCAGGGCGACGCGGGAGTCCAGGCGAGGGGCGGAGCCTGGGGCGGGACTGTAGAGGCAGGACCTGACGGGTGGAGGGGGAACCTCGGGCGTACTCTGTGGGAAGGCGTGGGTCGAAGCTGGGGGCGGATCTTCTGGTGGGTGTGTCTCAGGGACTGTGGGCGGGGCCGTGGGGACGCAGAGCCCGGCCTGGCCCGGGTCCACTCGGCTTCACGCGGCGGGGCTGGTCCCCTCCGGACGCCGGTACCTGGAGACCCTCGGATCAGAGCGAAGCCCTTGCGGTGCGTTCGTCTTGCTGTGCGTCCCTCGCAGGCCTGATGCCAGCGGCCCTCAAAGCTCGTTAGTGGGGTTAGGCCTCCACCCACTTGAGTCCCTTCCTGCCCCAGGACCCTTACTTTACCCCCCAACCCTCTGTGTCTTAGGGTGGTGCCTGTGGGCCTTGAGGCGGGCAGGGAATGCGTAGGCCGGGGAATTTAAGCTAGGCCTGAGACATCCTAGACCTTTTAAAAGCAGCTTTATTGTGGAGTAATTGATATACAAGAAACTACGTATTTAAATCTGATACCTTTTGACATTTGTATACGCTTGTGAAATCATCACCATAATTCCCTGAGTACATACCCTGGTCCCCCCCCCGCCCCCCACCTTGGTACTTCCTCCGTACCCCCCTTGCCAGGCAAGCATTGATCTGTCACTGTATATCAGTGGCATTTCTTAGCATTTATGTAAATAGAATCACAGGTATGTACCTTTTTGTTTTGCTTCTTTCACTCGGCGTAATTTGAGTTTACCCGTGCTGATGTGTTTATCAAGCTATTCCTTTTAGAGCTGACTCGTCATCCATCCTATGAATGTTCCACAGTTGACATATCTATTTGAATATATATTTTTATAGTGTAGGTTTTGCATACGGGTTTATTGTCCAGTTTGAATTAGTTTTGGAATATGGTATGAAATATAATTCCAAGTTTATTTTTTGTGCATATGGTATCCAGTGTTCCAGGACTGTTTGTTGAAGATTGTTCTTTCTATAGTGAATTGCCTTTGCACCTTTGTTGAAAATCAGTGGTCGATATATGTATGAGTCTATTTCTCTACCCTCTCTGTTCAGTTGGTCTATTTGCCTATTTTATGCAAATGTTCCAAGCTGTCTTTATTGCCAGAGCTTTATAATAAATCTTGAAATCAGGAGGTATTGAATATAAATTTCCCAAATTTGCTCTTTCATAAAATTTCTTTGGTCGCCCAAGATCCTTTGTTTTTCCTCATGAATTTTATTATCTTTTCTTTTCTTTCTTTTTTTTTTTTTTTTTAGAGTGGCAGAAACATCAATGTATGGTTACCTCTCATGCACCCCCTACTGGGAACCTGACCCACAACCCAGGCATGTACCCTGACTCGGGAATCGAACCAGCAACCCTTTGGTTCGCAGGCCGCCACTCAATCCACTGAGCTACACCAGCCAGACCATTTCCTCATGAATTTTCGAATCAGCTTGTCAACATCTACTAAAAAAGCCTAGTGGGATTTTCTTTGGGATTGTATTGAATCTATAGGTCAGTTTGAGAGAATTAACGTCTTGACAATAGTGAGTCTCCGATTCATGAACATGGTATATCTTTTCATTTATTTAGAGTTTCTTTTATTTCTGTGTTTTGTAGTTTCTGGTTTACAAACCTTGCACACCTTTTTTCAGATTTATCTCTGATATTTTGTTTACTGTAAATGGCATTTTTAAAAATTTCTGGTTTTTAATTGCTAATATGTAGAAACAACATTGATTTTTGTATTCTGATCTTAACTTTGCTAAATTCACTTATTAATTCTAGTAACTTTTTAATAGATACTTTAGGATTTTCTAATACACGATCATGTTCTCTATAAATAAAAAGATATGGCTTCTTTCTTTCCAGTCTGGATGTATTTTAATTTCATTTTCATGCCCAATTGCATTGGCTAGAGACTGTAATTTAATACTGACCATGAGTGAAAGCAACTATCCATGTTCCTGATCTCAGGGGGACGCAGTCAGTCTTTCGCCATTAAGACCAATGTTGGCTGAGGGTTTTTTGTAGCTGTCCTTTGCAGCGTGAGGCAGTGCCCTTCTATTACTTCTTTGCTGAGAGTTTCTATTAGGAATGGATGTTGGATTTTGTGAAATGTTTTCTGCATCTATTAAAAATATGGTGGTTTATACTGTTCAATTTTCAAGTGTTAAATCAACCTTGTGTCCTTGGGATAAATCACAAGAAATCTTTGTCTAACTCAAAGTCACATGGTGCATTATCATTTTGTATGCTGTTAAATTATTTAGTAGAGATGGAGATTCTGAAGTTATCTTTTTCCTTGATTGAATATTGATAGTTTGTATCTATTAAGGAATTGTCCATTTATCTAAGTTGTTGAATTTATCAGCATAAAGTTGCTCATAATATTCTGTTATTAATCTTTCAACATAATGTCACCTTTCTCATTCCTGATGTTGGTAATTTGTGTCTTCTCTCTTTTCTTTTACTAATCCGGATAGGAGTTTGTCAATTTTAATGATAGCGTCAAAGAACCAGTTACTGGTTTCATTGAGTTCTCTATTGTTTTCCCTTTTTTATTGACTTCAGGTCCGATCTGTATTCTTTCTTTTGCTTAGATTGTGTTTAATTTTCTCTTCTTTTCCTGGTTTCTTATGGTAGAATCTAGGTCATTAATTTGAGGCCTTCTCCTTTAGTATAGGCTATGAATTTCCCTCTGTGTCAGGCTTTAGATGCACCCCAGAAATTCTGATATGTTATATTTTCATATTCACTAAGTTAAAAATATTTTCTAAATTGCCTTTTGATATTTTTTTGATCCATTGATTTAGAAGTGTGTTGTTTTCAGATATGTGGCTATTTTCCAGAGATCTTTCTCTTTTTGGTTGTTAATTTAAATCTATTGTTGTCAGAAAATACACTCTGTATGTTTTGGACCCTTTTAAATTTGTCAAGACTGATTTTATGTGTTAATAATTGTTATGTGTGCATGTAAATGTGAGTTATGTTGTTGGATGTTGATGAGATCAAGTCTGCTGGTGGTGTGATTTGAGTGTTCTATGTCATGACTGACTTTCTGTCCACTTGTTCTATTAATTACTAAGAAAGGGGTGTTGAAGCCTCTGATTATGATTATAGATTTATCTCTTCCTCCTTGCAGTTCTGTTTTTGCTTTGTGCATTTTGAAACCTATATTCAGATTGTGTCCTCTTGATTAAGTGGACACTTTATCATTGTGAAATGACCCTTCTTATCCCCAGATTCTTTGTTTTGGACTCTGCTCTGTCTGACGCTAACAGCCACTTCATCTGTCGTTTCACTAAGTTAGCGTGGCCTACCTTCTTTCCTACTTTTACTGTTAACCTCAAGCGTCTTATAGCTGGTATCCTTCAGGATTTCCATAGCATCCAAGCAACTTCCTTAATATATTTATTAACTACAAAGGAGAAAATAATAATAACTTCACAATGAAGAAATCCAGCAGAAACCACCTTACTTTGTGACTTAAGTTAATTATCATTAGTGTAAGACAGACAGACATCATATAGCCCTGGACGAATGGATTGAGAAAGACATAACATCACTTTTGTGGTGTTCTTGCCCCAAAATGCACAATCTGCAATTGTGAGAATACTCCAGATGCACCCAAATTGAAAGACCTTTACAAAGTGACTAATGAGTACACTTTAGAAATGAAGAGGTTATAAAAGACAAGAGAAGCTTGAGTGACTTTTATGGATTAGAAAAGATTAAAGAGAAATAACTAAATGCAGCATGGGACCCTAGAATAGCCAAGGACACTAGTGACACCGAACAAGGCCAGTAGCTTGGTGATGTCCTGCTTCAATAAATCACGTTCGAAGGGATAATTGGTGTAGTCAGGCTCTAGCCTGTCTGCCTCTATTTCTTCCCCATGTGTCCCTTGTCCTCTTTTCCTGACTTCCTTTGGATTGAATATTTTTTAGTCCATTTTCTCACCTTAGTTGTCATCTCCTGTCTATAACTGTCACTGTGTCATTTCAGTGGCTGTGTTAGGGGATAGCATCTAGCAGCCACTTCTTGTTGTGGTCCTTCACCGGGCCACCCTCGACCGCTCCGCAGTGGGAGAACCCTGCAGCCACATGCTACACCCCTTGGGGCTGTGCTGTTGTCATACAGCTTATGTCCACATGTGCAGGAACCCCATGATACGTTATTACTTCTGCCTTAAACAGCCAACTACCTTTTTCAAAGATTTTTAATTTATTTATTTTGAGAGAGAGGGGAAGGGAGTGAGAAAGAGAGGGAGAGAAATATCGATCAGTTGTCTCTTGTATGTGTCCGGTCTGGGGACCAAAGCTGCAACCCAGACATGTGCTCCTACAGGGAATCGAACCTGTGACCATTTGCTTTGGGAAACAACACCCAACCAACCAACCGAGCCACGCCATCAGGGCCAGCCAGCTACCTTTTAAAGAGAATGAAATCCTGTGAGCTGTGAAGCCATTAGTTGGCTATTGTGTGGGCAACTGAAGAGGTACCAAAGGGACTCCCCAAATTATGGAATGTTTTTAATATTTAAAATAAACAAATTATGTGGTGATTGGGAGGGGCCAGACACTCAGAGCTGACAGCGTGCGTTTCTATTTATGAAAAGTTCAAGAACAGGCAGCCCTCGGGGATGGTGGGGCATCAGATGGGGATGGGGCTCGAGGGGGCTCAGTGGGGCTCAATGGGGCTCCTGGGGGCTCCCGGGGCCGGGTGTTCTGAATCTTGATCCGGGTGCTACCTGTAAACATAAGTAAAGATCCCATCAGGTTGCTCATGCTCAAAACTCGTGCAGCGACTAACGTGTGCTCTTGATTGCGTGCCCCTGGCTGAGTAACGTGAGGAGCAGGTTAGCTGTTCACAGGGGATTCCCCGTGTTAATGGCTTGTACGTTGACAGGTGGATGGATCGATGAATTCCAGGTGCTCATGAAAAGCTGTATGTTGAGCTGTCCTCCCACTCCTCAGTTCTGCGGTTTGCTCCATGACTGATGATGTCAGAGAGTCTATGGGAGACTCTGGCCGTCAGGCAGGCCGGGGCTGCGGGGCCCTGTGTGAGCCTGGTTCCCTGTCCGTCCCAAACACACCAGAAACCCTCTAATGCCATCCTAGCCATGTGGTCTGCCCACTGGACCACCCTTCTGACTAATTGGACTCTGAACTGATTATCTTGCCCATTTATCCACCTGGAGTCCAGGCTTCGTGGCCCCAGGGATTGAATGCAGCACTGCCGCTGGTTAATTGCCTCCCCATCAGGGAGGATGTTTTGCTGGGTGAGGTCTGAGTGCTTCTCTCTGGGGAGACGTGAGGCGGAGCCGAGCCTGCAGCATCACCAGGGCCAGATCCAGTCAGGCAGACGAACGAAACATCCCGGTGAGGCCCGGACACCGCCCTCCCCACACACAGGCTGAACAGTGGCCTGAGTGGGCCCTTCTTCTGACTAGGTATGCTGGCTGCCTGCTCTTCCGCCCTGCCCTGCCCTTTCACTGTGCCTGGCTTGACCCTCTGCTGCCCCGGCCTCCACACTGACCCCCGCCCACCCATGGGGACCCTCAGACAGAGCCCCAGTCCTACTGGGCATTGTCGAGGGCAACCGGCTCTCAGGCAGGGCGGGGGCAGTCGGCACAAAGAAGCAGGACAAGGGCCGCTGGCCGGGAGCCCACTGTTGCAAGGGAGCCAAAAAGACATGGGCGGGGCCTCCCACGCTGGCCAAAGACGCTTCGTGAATGGAATGCCTTTGGCAACATTCTCTGCAGCAGCGTCGGCCATACTGAACCTTCCCCTATATGCAGAGAATTCCTAGATCTTTCTGAATTCCTGGGTCTCCTGGAATTCTTGGTTCTCTCTGCCTGCTTCCGGAGACTGGAAAACCGAACCAGCGATGGTCTCCCTTCCCGACCTCCCAAGAGCGCAGGGCCCAAGCAGCGTCTCTCTGCTTGCGCCCAGCCCCCCAGCGCTTCCCCAGGCCCCTTCCGAGCCAGGTGGCCCTGCTCTCCCGGCTGCCGAGTTTTCCTGCGTAGAGCGGAGGGCTGCTTCACTCCCTCTAATATTTCCCCCAGGGATTTCCAGGCCTTTCTCCTCCGTGGGCTCTCCCTGCACACACAGACACACACTCACACATACATGCACATACACACACACACCCAGGGCGCTCACTCTTCTCTTGATCCAAGTTGTCTACACTTTGTCAATTTTGTTGCTCTTTCTCAAGAACCGTTTTTTGTTGGGTTTTTGTTTTTTTTAATGATGATTCTTTCATTTTATTACGTTCTGCCTTAGCTCCTAAATTTGTTGTAGCTGGTTTTTAGCCTCTGGAATCATAACCTTAGACACTTACTTTGTCTTTTGATTTTTAAATAACTATATAAAGTTATAAATGTTCCTCTTGAGACTCTCCACCCACATCCTGCAGGTTGGGACGTAGGACCCGCTCACTGTCTTGTTTCCGGTTTTGCTCCCCACTAAAGGTGTCCGTGGCGGGGGAGGGTGTGGAAGGGCGGTCCCCACAGGGCATGGTACCCCCTTGGCTTTCTCTGGACAGTCTGAGCTCATAGCCCATATTTGCTCCAGTCCCTGAGCGGCTGGGAGTGACCATGGGACCAGGTGCAGACCAGCATCTGCTGTCCCAATAGAGCCACTGCCACTACCCACTAGGGGTCCTGCTAGCTAACAGGCAGCCCCAAAGTGAACGAGGAGCCCCTTGGGAGGGCAAAGAGCAGGGGGTAGAGAGCAGAGGGCTGAGGGCCGCGTTGCCCAGCGGTGCCCTGCCTTTCCTTCGAGCCAGTCAGGTGACCGGCTGCTCTCCATCTCAAGTGGACCAAGAGGACACAGTTGCCTTAACCACTAGATGCACTTTCTGTTCTCTTCCAGTGTATGTCCACGTTCTAATGTTACTCTTCTGACGCTGTGGCCAGAGCGTGGCCTGGGTGTCAGGTTGCCTGTGGGAAGTTGCTGAGATGTCCTGGATGGGGGGATGTGCGCTCAGTTTTTGTGAATGTCCCTCCCGTGTGTGTCTGAGAACCATATGTCTCCCCTGGGTCTGTTTATTGGGGTGGGTACAGAACCACACACTCACACAGAGAATGTACATGTGTGCAATATATGTGTTTATGTATGTTTATGCATGTATTTGTTATATAATTTATTATACAAATATAAATGTTATATATTGTACATATAATTTATATATAATTTTATGTGCAGATTATATATAATTTATATATAACATAATATATATTTATATATAAACACATGAGCACCACATGCACACATATAGAAAGGTGTACATATACACACACCACACAAATACACAGAGTGACCTTAATCACATTAATTGCATTTTTCAAATTGCATTTTCAAATTCTATTTTCCTTTTGCTTCTTTTTAAAATGTTTTATTGTACTTTTTCCATTACCATTTATCCCCTTTATACCCCCTCCCTCCCCAGTCACCACACTGCTGTGCACGCCCATGAGTCCTTCTTCCTTTCTGCCCAATCCCTCCACCGCCTTCTGCTCCAAGTCCTTGATTTCTGAGAGTAGATTACTGTGAATTCATCAGTTTCTCCTTGACTTTCTATCAATTTTGCTTCACATACTTAAACACCTATATTAGGTGGATAACGGTTCACAAATGTGGTATCTTCTGCATGAATGTACACCTTTACCAAATATTCCTCTTTGTCCTTAGAAGAACAAGTTTGAGCCTTGAGCCCTGTTGGTCTGCTAAGCACATTTGGACACCATTCTTTTTGGAAGCATTTGCCCAGTATGCCTTCCCCATGGTGACAGCTATTGTCGTTTGTCTTAGGTGACAAGGAAAAAATAGAGAACAAGAGAAACTTGCTGTGTTTTTTTTTTATCTCAATATGAGAACCACGACTGATATGAGTCATAGTCTCTGACGTGCTGTGACTCTCTCCTATCACTTTATTTTTATTTCATGTTCACCATCCTCTGTTGGTATTTTCTCTCCCTGATCTTGTTTCTGTTCCTTTTAGCCCTTGGGGGGTTCAGTCATTCCTCTGTTTCTTAGTGGCCACCCAGGCCTGCAGGGCACATTGTTTCCTGCTGGCACCATGCCACTCAGTGACCTTCCCCATGCTGGACTGCAAGGCGTGTGACATGTGGCCCTGAGAGGCCTGCCGGGGTTATCGTTCTAAGCTGTCATTAAATTTTCTTTTTCCATTATGCCTCAACAATGGTAAGACTTAGACATACCCGTTCGTGAGTCCTTTGCTGACCATGGAGCTTGGTCTGTGCACGCATATGGGCTGAATGTTTCTGTCCCACCCAATATTCCTGTGTAGAAACCCTGGCTCCCAGTGTGGCTGTACTTGAGGTGGGCCCTCTAAGGAAGCAGCTAAGGTTAAATGAGGTCACGAGAGGAGCCCTGAGGCAATAGGGGTAGTGTCCTTAGGAGAGGAGAGCACACCAAGAACAAGCATGTGAGGACACAGGGACAGAGGTCTCACTGGAAGCTAGGCCTGCTGGAACCCTGATCTGGACATCCAGCCCCCAAGACTGTGACAGAATGAAATGTCTATGGTTTGACCTGTCCCATCGGCCATAATCTGTGATAGCAGCCCAAGCTGCGTGTGTTTGATTTTCCATAATTCATCTTTGAGAAATTCTTTCAGAAAGGACGTGTGAGTAACACATTTTCTGTGTCATTACAAGTCTAAAGTGTCTTTATTTGGTGCTGCCACTTGAACTCTAGTTTGGCCGGGTTTACGATGCCAAATAAAAAACCAAGGCCCCACGCTGCCTGAGCACCTGCCATGCTGGGGGGCTGGGCTGAGGGCCCAGGGATGCTGAGTCATAGCTTGGGGGGGCGGGGCCCAAGGACAACACTGGAGCTGGGGATTGGGAGAACGAAGAAGAGGAAGCAGGCCCTAATGGGTGTGGCTCAGGGGGTTGGGCATCGTCCTGCCAAGTGAAAGGTCCCCGGTTCAATTCCCGGTCAGGGCACACACCTGGGTTGTGGGCCAGGTCTCCAATTTGGGGCATGCTAGAGGCAACCAAGGGATGTTTCTCTCCTTCTCTTTCCGCCCCCCTGCCCACTTCCCCTCTTTCTATAAATACAATCTTTAAAAAAAAAAAAAGAGGGAGTGGGGTGGGGGAAATAGTGAATTTGGACCTGAGTAGCCTCCAGGGTGTCCACAGGGAGACAGCCACAGGAGATGCCCTCGGGCCACAGGAAGCTTGGCCGTGGGTTGGTGGAGGGTTTAGTGGCCCAGACACAGCCACTGACCACAGCGCACCTGTAACTTTATTTGCAGAAAGCACAGAAGAACACGCCAGGTGGTCAAATGGGACAGTGGATTTAATGGCGGGTATGACAATATTCCTGGTCCTGATGCTCCTGATGGTTTATACTGATGGGTTGTGACTTTGTGACGCTAAGCGAGGTGCCCCCATCCATGCCCACTCCTCCCTGGGCTCACAGGGAGCAGGTGGAGGGAGTGCTTTGGGCAGGAGAGCCCCGCCAGGGTCCGCAGGGCCATGCACAGTCACCTCTGCAGAAGGCCTGCCCTCCCCGGCCTCCTGCCCTTGCTCATCGGTGGCCTCCTGCCGATGATGAGCTGGACTGTGAACCGGGGCTCCACAGTGCCCGGCCCAGGCCGGGCGAAGGTCCGAGTCGGGTCACAGTGGAGGCCACCTTGGAGGCATGGGCCTGAGGAGAAGGCCGCAGGGGAACCCCAACTCTCCAAAGGATACAGGCCTTGGGCCAATTCACCTCTGGTCGGGGACGTGCTGCTCATGTCAGTGTTATCAGGAAGGATAATTCTGGCCAAAGGCTGAGGCTGCCAGGGGGCTCCAGACCCTCAACTGGCTGCCTGCCAGCTGGGGAGAGGCAGTGATGGCTGGCGGGGTCCCAGTGGCCACTGCTACCCTGAGGAAATGCCGTGTGACTGCTGTCAGCTTGTCCCCTGCCTTGGTTCCCCTCTCAGGGCACCTTGCCGCCACCTTCTGGTTCATGAACACGTCTGGCGGGCGACTCAAGTTGGCCGTGAGGGGTGGCAGATTCCCAAACCACATCACGCTGGGCCCCTTGTCTGCCCGAGGTCCCCAGCTGCATCCTGTGCAGCCTGTCTCCGAGGGGCCGGGGACAGGCCCGCCTTCCCTGAGCTCTCGGGTCAGTAGTAAGCCCCGAACAGAGTGGCCACCTTCTGGAGGATGGCCTTGTGGTTGGCATACAGTGGGATGCGCTTGTCCACGACCTGCCATCGGATGGACATCCCTGGGTCACCGGTGTGCAGGTGCTGCAAGGACAAATGCACATCCTGACCACGGAGCTGCCGCCTCCACCCAGATGCCCCAGAACACCAACATGCACCCCCCCCCCATCTCTAGCCTGCAGGGCCCTGAAAATCCTCAAGTGGGAACAGGGCAGGCACCTTATTCTGAGGTATTCTGTCTTGCAAATAATGCCCTGGGTTTGTTCCCTGTGGTCCCAGTTCTGAATTAGGGACATGCAAGATTGAGCTAAGTACAGGGGACAGTATCCCATAAGGGTGTATAAACCAGCCTCCCCCAATGCAAACTGTAGGCCCCAGGAGGACCCGATCTCAGGGTCCCTGGCTAGCTTTGGCCCTGGCCCAGGAGCCCATGGGACCCCTCCCTGCAAGCCCCACATCACCCCGCTCCTCGGAGCCTGCGACCCAAGACCCGTACAGAGTTCAGCCTCTTCAGCTCCACGTTGCTCTGGTCTGGGAAGTGGATACTGACGGCCACCGTCTCAATCCAGGCATTGTCTGTGTTCCGAGGGTCATCCACATAGCCTTTGTACACCTAGGAGGCAGCGCAGGGTGAGCCGGTCCACCCAGAAGATCCTGGGCCCTGTCGGCTTCCTTCCAGAGCAAGGGGCATCACTGTGCCCGAGCTCTGTCCGGCCTTGGGGTGCTCTGAGCACAGCTGCCCACGGCGCCCAAGCCTCTGGCCTGGCTTTCTCCCTGCCTGGAGGCCCATGAGCTCACTCAGCTTCCTCCTGGCATCGGGACCCGGCTGGACTGTCTCTGGAAGGATTAAAAATCATGGTGCGCCTTGGAAACATTACAGTAAATGAAAGTTGCCAGACACCGAAGGCCACATGCTGTGTGACCCAGTTAACAAAAATGTCCACAACAGGCAAATCCAGAGACCGAAAGCAGATCAGTGGTGGCCAGGGACTGGAGGGGGGGAAGGAAGTGACTGCTGATGGGGTGCAGCGTCTCCCTTTGGGGCGATGGAAACGTTTTGGAATTAGAGGCGAGGGTCACACAACACCGTCAACACTTAACTAAATGCCACTGAACTGTTTGCTTTAAAATAGTTAACTTTGTGCTGTCTGGCTATCACCACAATAAATAAGCTGATTAGTTTTACAAAGTAAGGAGAAGGGAGGCAGCAATGTCCCCGAGGCACAAACCATGGGACATGGGACACACCACATGGACCTGCTGGGTTTGCAGGTCAAAACCAAAAGTACCAGCAATCACCTATTTCATCCTGACAGGCAGCAGAAACAAGACCCGTGACAAGTTAGGTGCCACCGAGAGGACTGTTTAAGCAAATCGAGGCACAAAATACATACAGGCTACAAAACGTTATCGACGTACGAAAAAGAGCGAGGGAAATTTGTACGCATGGACCTAAAAATAGGACCATTGCCAATTAAGTGGAAAAGCAAGGTACAGGGAAATGAGGCCACACGGCCCTTTCTTGTTGAAGGAGCGCGTGCGCGCTTGAGTGTGGGCAGGAAGCTAGAGAGGGAGCCGGCGCCGGTGCGGGACAGGGTAACCGAGGCCAGTGGCACCTGGGCGCGCGACTGTAGAGGCCGCTTTGCTGTTCACATTTACATGGCTGCATTTTGGATGTTTTGCAAACACGGCTGCTTTTGTAACTAGGAAAGGATTCAATAAGCAAACAGGCCTCGAGAATGTGTGAGGACCCAGCTTTATGTCCCCGACAGAGCTTGCAGAGGCTGGGGGCTGATGTCCCCAAATCCCTCTGCCCTGGGAGGTACAGACGCGGAGGGTCCCCTGTAAGCTATGAGGCGGTTGTGCTCAGGGCAAAGGTGAGTGTGGGAAGGACAGGCCAGACACCAGGCCTGCCCCCATGACTTAGAGAGAAGACAATTGGGACAGAAAGGGAAGGTGAGGAGGCCCCGAGTTGCAGCCCCACTCTCCGGTCCCAGCCCTTTCCTCCAGGAGCTTCGAGACGTGGGCTGGGCTGGAGCAGGCTGCCGGGTCTCCCTGCTCATCCTGCAGCCCCACTACCAGCCTACAGGGCCTTGGGACACACAGAAAGGCCACCCTACCTCTGTGCCCTGTGTCAGCAGGTTCTCGAAGGAAGGCCAGAACTCTTTCTGAAGGACCTGCTTCAGCTTCCGGGGCAGCATCTCTCCTGGCTCCCGGGAGCCCTGAACAGAGACAGGGGCGGAGGCAGGTCGGCAGGGCCATCCTCCGCTGGCCACCTGCCCGGTACCGGCAGCCAGCCAGGCCCCTAGAGCCGCAGGCCGACCAGCGTCTGGCAGCCCGACTGTCTCAGGGCCAGAGTGACATTGCCCGGAGCCCACTGCCCACGTCAGCCCGCTCCACGGCAGGGGCGTGAGGCCGAAGGCAGAGCCCTGGAGGAGTGCAGGCGGCGTGCGTGGTAGCCAGTGCCCTGACCTCCACCACTGTGGCCGCCCTCCGGAGGGCCGTGTTTTTATTGCTTTGCATTCCTCAGACCCCGTCTCTCGCCTCTGCTCTGAGGCCGCCTGCCCATGGACACAGCCCCTCCCCACCCCCCATCATTGTTCAAAGTCCCTTACAGTGCATGTCACGTCCATTCTGCCTCGGCCGCCTTGGGGACACCCTGTCTCCCACCAGCTGCGGCGGCGGGACCTGTGCAGGCTGGGCAGACCCCCTTCACGTGCCCAGTGCTCAGAGCTGGGTTCCCTCACCTGGGGGCCCCGGGGGTCATGGCTGCAGAGGCCAGAGAGGCCCAGCGCCCTGGAATCCGTGCTGGGGCCTGAGGACTGCAGCACTACCTGGTTTTTTTTTTTGCCATCGAGAGCCAGGGACAGGGTCCAGGCTGTCCAGGGCAGAGGCCGCAGGTGGGGGCTGTTCAGTCAGCAGGTGGAACGGATGAAGGACGAATGACCGAGGGACAAACGGGTGGTTTGGTGGCTTACCCCTGGCAAGTCCCAGTGCTCTGAGAGGGCATGCTTCACCACCAGCACTTCCAGCACTTTCTTTATGCTTCTCCGGCAAATGGCTCCATCCTGGTTCCTCCTCCACCTGCGAAGGGACCTGCTCAACTCCCCTCCCCAGGCTCTGAGTCAGCCCCCGCCCCCAGCCCCGCAGGCCCACCCCTGCCTTCGGGCCCAGCCTGTCTCCCGTCCTGAGGGCCTGCCCTGCTCCAGTCTGGAGCCAACAGGGCGTCCTCCCCTCTCCCATGGCTGCTGGGAGGACGAGAACCGCCAGCCCTGGGAGAATTGTTTTTAGGGAGCCGGCCAGTCCGCATCTTGAGTCTTGCATATCTTCAGTTTGTCCATGGTAGTGGGCCCTGGCTACTTTGTCCCTCCTCCCACGGGGCTCTAAAGGAGGGGGACACCCAGGGAAGTGAGGGGCGCCTCAGTGGGGATGGGGAGCAGGCCCGGGCTTTTCCAGGGGGCACAGACATACTTGCGCATGTTCTGGGGTGCGTCATGTTTACCCAGGCCCTGCCGTGAGGCTGCCACCATGTACCAAATAAAAGCTGTCCTCTGGGCTCTCTGGGCACATGGGGAGGGGCCCAGGAGTGAGTCCCTCATGGGCTGAGGGGGCGACTGCGTGTCCTCCCAGCGTACTCACCGAGTGACCACAGGCTGCAGCGTGTGGTTGGGTCCGAAGCAGCTGAGGCTCCCGCGCCCTCGCAGCCCTGTGCGCCCCATGGGGTTCCTGGAGTGGAAAGGGGTCGGCTCAGCCTGCCAGCTGCCACTGGGGAACCAGTCCTTGGGACCCCAAGGGGTGAGGCAGAGGCTTCAGGTTTACCGTGGGGTCAATTGGAAAAGAAAAGGGTGTCTTTGGGAGCAAAAGCCTGGCCCCACTGCAGATGTATAAGGTGTAAAGTAGCCTTCCTGTCCCCCAGAGAGCGTGGGACTGACCCATCACGCCACACAGCACATGTGTAAGGAGGGCAGGGGGCAGCGGGAGTCAAGGCCAAGTACCCAGAGGCATCCGATGGCTGTGGTCACAGAAAAAGGAGTCACCAGCTTGGACCCCGCCTGGGGAGACCAGGCCCCAGCACATGGGCTTGTCCCTGCTCCCCAAGCCCAGGACATTACCATGGAGACCGAGGTTTCCCCACTGGGCAGGGCCGTCTCCTCCCACCCTATCAGGTCCTATTGGAAATAACAAATTCTAGACACAGGTGGGTTCATGTGAATTCTCCACTAAAACAGGAGGAAGGAATTCATCATCCATGTCTGATTTCTGTCCCCACCCATGAGTCTAGCTCATCCTCTAGATCCTGGCACACCTTTTCCAGGGCATTCCACAGAAGACCCCCACTGCCTCCTCCTGCAGGCCCCTCGCCCCACCTGCTCCTGGGGACTCGCCATATCCCTGCCATCTGTTGTCATTCTCTGATTCTGACACCCCCCAGCCAGCCCCTGCCTCCTCCTCCTCCTCCTTCTCTTCTTCCTCCTTCTCGGCAGCCACGAAGGAAGCTGGTTTATCTCAGAAGGCCCAGGCAGGGCCGGGGCTGGCTCACAGTCAGCCTTCACCAAGGGTCTGCCGCCTAGTTTGCCAGGAGAGGAAACCTGACCCCAGAAGCAAAACCCCAAAGGCCCCAGGGAGGGCTAGGCTAGGTGGTGGGGCCGGGGCTCCACTCACAGAGGAAGCCCGTCCTGAACCATGTAGCTGCCATGGTAGCTCCGGCGGTCCGTGAGTCCGTCCACAGCATTGTAGGTGATCTCGGACAGAGGGTCCAGGGCGCTGGGAGAAGACAGGTAGTGAGGTCCCAGATCAGAGAGGGCGGGGGCAGAGCGCAGAAACGGCCACACCTCGGAGAGGCACCGGCCGGAGGACAGGAGGGCCCCTCACAGGGTGGCGGGTGCCCCCAGCCACACGTCCCCTCCCAGCATCTCCCCAGCCTTCGGGGAGGGCAGACCAACCCGTCCAGGCAGGAAGCAGGCCCTCGCCCTGAGTGGGTTCCTGGCGGCCACTCTGGAGCACCGGGCCGGTCGCTCGCCCTCCCGCCCTGGCGTGTGAAAGGGGCGTAGGAGGGCTAGGAAGGGGCACACTCACTTTCCCATGGGGTCCACCATGTCCTTGTCCTTCCTCTCAGCCGAGTAGAACGGCGGGTCATAGATGAGAAACTCTGTCTGCACAAAACAGTGGCCTCGCCTCAGACTGTCTCCCCCGCCCGAAGCTCGGGCCCCGGCACCCCAGCGACTGCCGGTGGCTGCTTCTCCTCCACACGCTCACCGCCCAGGACCCCAAGAGCACCCCCAGGGTGCACGCAGCAGCTCTGAGCTGGGGCAGACCTGAGGGTCTTGCCACAAGGGGACCCAAGCCCAGGGGCTGGGGACAGAACGGGTGGCCCAGGGGAGTCTCCCCAGGTCTGGCGGGAGTCTAAGCTGGACTTGAGAGCTGAAGATTCTGCCTGGCAGGGACTGGGGAGAAGACAATGGAAGCAACAGCCCAGAATGTTCCAGAAAGGCCAGAGACAAAGCCTGCGGGGTTGGGGTACCATTATCTGTGTTTCCCTCAGTCTCTTTCTCTGATGCTTTCACTCACCTGGCACTCTGAAAGGAGGCAGTGACCATGCACTGGGCACACAGGGCCCGGGACAAGTGTGGCAACTAGAGGTGGTGGGGCGACTGGCTCTCTGTCTGGATCAGAGACCCGCCAGGAGCCCTGGGCTCGAACCTCAGCTCCACCACTTCCAGCTGTGTGGACCTGTGTGCCTCGGTTTCCTCATTTGTCCAATATGTCTCTGTGAGGCTGCAGTGAGCTAACCCACCCCAGGGCCAGCTGTGTCGGAGGGTTTGTCCCCTGAGGACGCCGGGTACCCCAGTCTGGGTGAGTGTGGCCAGGGCAGACACTCACCTCCCAGGGAACCTTCTCGTTGGGCACGGGGAAACGCATGACAGGGGAGTCGGGGTACAGGAGGTGCCGGGCATTGATGTGGTGGGCATCACCCAGGTCCTCAGCCTTCTGCCTGCTGTCCAGCTCAGGGTCCTGCCCCTCCGAGACCTTCTGGGGTGCTGGGGACAGCCACGAGAGCGTGAGCAAAGCTGGCCACACTCAGACATCTGGCCCACAGGATGGGGTGTCCTCCACAGTCCTTTCCCAAAAATGGGCTGCCTCGCCCTCCCCAAGCCCAGCTCAGACTCCAGCCCTGAAGGGGCATCCTCCCAGAAGCCCCCGGCACTGAGGTCCTGGGAGGAGAGAGATCTGGGGCTGGGCAGTGTCCCCCCGGCCGGCACCTGCCTCCCAGTGCCGCTACTAGCAGGGGTCTCGGTAACCAGCTGGGCTCAAGGCCCTCAGGAAACCTGCCAATGAGAAAGGCCCCTCTGCTCCTTTGGGACCGGAAGTCCCCAGGAGGGCTCCTCATGCCCGGTTCCCGGCTGATTACAAATTCAGGAACAGACTTTGCTTTCTGTCACCCAGTCCATGTGGCTGGGACTCAGGTATCTCCTGGAGCTGTCCCTCTTTGCAGCACGGTGCATGGCCCCTCTTTGCAGCACGGCCCGGGCCTGGGCCTGACTTCCCCTTGGGAAGTCCCCAGCCTGGTTAAGTCGGAGCGGAACTCGGCCACATCTGGCACTTACGTGGCAGCCTTCCTCCAGGCCCAGCAAGAGCCCCTGCCGGGCGCCTCTCCTCCCCACAGACCTCAGACTCAAAGAACACAGCCACCCCCTCACCCAGAGTGGGGGCTCCCTCCTCCAAGCCAAAGCCACCATTTCTCAGGGTCTTCACAATCCAGTGCAATGCTCTCGTTGTCTGGGTCACCTGGAAGGAACGTCCCAAACAGGATTTGGTCAACGCCTGCCCCATACAGCAGGTCTACCCCCAGGGCTGCCTGCTCCCTGGGCAGCCTCGGAAATCGCGAGTGCCCTGCCAACAGGGCTGAGGGCAGCCACGGGCCACTGGTGAGTCCCACGGGCCACTGGTGAGTCCCACAGCCCCCTGCCAGGTTCCAGCGCGGAGTCCTGCAACAGCAGCCGATTCAGAGGACAGACCCAAGGAGGGCAGAGGAGGCGGCGTGAGTGTATTCCTCAGACCGGCCCACGTGGCCGCCTCACTGCGTGTGCTAGAGCTCAGCCGGGAACTCTGGTGGAATTTTCGGGAGGACAAAGGAGGCACCTCTTCCCATTGGGAATGGGTGCCCCAACATTCCCCACCTCGTGCTCTTGGTGGTTTCCCATTGAGCTTATTGTCAAAGCCACCACGCCGAAGAGGGACCAGCCCGGCCCATCAGATCTGTGCCCCAGAAACGTAGGCCCCGGCCCAAAACCCACCTGCTCCTCCAGGGAGGCCAATCTCTGCTCCATGGAGCCAGAGCCCTTCAGACGGTCCATTTCTAGCAGGTCCACCATGGTGTCCACCCTGAAAGAGCACACAGCTGAGCCCAGTGAGCCGGCCTCGGGCCTGGACAGTGAGGAAGCACGGGGCCAGCTTGCAGGTGGGTGGCCCTATCTGGCCCAACAGCTCTGTCAGCCCTAATTTCAGGTATCTTCCTCTTAATTTGAAAGTATCTATAATACGTGTTTCTGTATAGACTGAATACTGCCTAGTGCCCACGGTGGGGGGAAATCTCTTAGCCAGAGGATGCCCCAGGCTCCTGCCACGACTCTGATAGCCCACAGGGCAGATGTGAGGTACACACACACCCGAGCCTCTCACCTGGATTTGTCACGAGCTCTGGAGCCTGAGTCACAAACAGCAAAGCTATCTCTGGGCCCTGCTGGGGTGTGTGCGGAAGAGAGGCACCGCTGTTGTTTTGGGAATGATTGCTTTGATTTTGTCTTATTTTGCTACAACGTGGGCATCTCACCCAACTCAGGCTGTGTTTATGGGTTAAATAACTCCACAGCCCAGTATCTGCCCAGACTCCCTCATCTGTTTATAGCCAAGTGCCTTTATTTCCTGCCTTCTACAGTGCCAGCCGTAAGACCGTTCTTCTGTAGTAACGCGGGCGGCCGTTTTAGTAACCACTGCATGCCGAGCAGGGCTGCAACCGACTTCGAGCGGTTATTCAGGGAAGGGGAGAAAACCACCGCTCTGAGGGCCCAGGAGCTGACTCCCGCCCTCGCTATGTGTTGCTTAATTTCCCAGAAGCCACACGACTGCTCCGAGCCCTGCCTCCAGCCAGCCTTGTGAATGGGCTGCTTGGCTACTGGAGAGAAGGTGACAGGGTGTACTTGGCCCACTGTGACTCATCTCTATGACATGCAGAAACTGTCTTCATTCGCAGGCACAGCTTGTCCCAGACCCTGCCCCATCACCAACGCAGCTCAGCCTTCTACTGTGGGTGCAGCGGGGTTGGTTCAGCCTGAGTGCCATGCCGCCTCTGGGCCTGGGGTCCTTTGTCCGGCCCACGAGAGAAGGTGACCAGGTGGGTGCACCATCGTCATCACTCATGTGCCACAGTGACATAAAGCCACACACACAGCCAGCTCTGACGAGTGCCAGGCATGTCTCTGGCTCGGGAAGTGCTCATGCTTCACGGCACACTCCCCTGTGTTCTGGAAGCAGCTCCAGGTGATGGACACTATCCGCCACCACTTCATAGATGTGAAGTGGTGAAACACAGATGTTTCTCCGACAGAGGCAGAGAAAGGCAGGTGCCCAGTCTCTAAGGGGAGGGAGGGAGCCCACGCTCTTGGCCGCTCCCCCAGGCACCCTCTCCATGACCCATGGGAGCCTCTGTGTCAGGGACGGGACCTACCACGACTACATGGCCCTGTATCCCCTCCCTCCTCCTGGCCCACAGCGAGACACACACGGGCTGCAGGACCAACCCCTCCCCCGCAACGTCTGTGTTCAAGGCAGCCAGGTCTTTCTGGTACCCACAGGGTTGAGGGGTGGGATGGAGAGAAGGGAGCAGAGAGATCTCTCCCCTAACAGTGACCCTGCACCCTAGAAGGAAGTGGGGTGGGAGGGACCAAGAGCAGGAACTGAGGACAGTGCTGAGTGGGCCGAGAGTCAGGCCAGACTACCGAGGAGTGCGGGAGCCTCAAGGGGCCTGTGCCAGCATGCTCAGGGCCCACGTTCCCCGGTCTCCTGACCCATCTGCCCGTCTTCCAGCCCACCCTACCCCTGCCTTTCAGGGTCAGGCCCACCCACACACAGGTGGCCCCCCCAGGACCCAAAGGGGCTGGTGCCGGTATAATTGCCGGGAGCTGTGGCATGGAGGTTTCCCATCCCAGGTGACCAGAGGCTGGGGCTTCCCCAGGTGGCCTATGTCCCTATTACATCTTGGAACGGAAGGAGGCTGTGTCCTCCCACCTGAAGGGGCTCTGCTGGCCTCCCGTACCTGTTGCTAATGTCTTGGATCTTCTGCTCTGGCCTCTGCTTCTGCTGGGACTGCTGGTTCTGCAGGTAGTTCTCCTTCAGGTAGATCTCCCAGGACAGGAGCGCTGCCTCCTCGTTCTTCTCCAGCTTGTTCTCTGTGTGGGGGTCAGACGGGGGGACCTGAGCTCTGCGTGCGGGGGACACATGCGGAGGTCCCAGCCCACTTGAGGGCCCTGCTGGTGGTCCTGCACCCTGAGCAGCAGCAGGAGCCCACCCATGCCCACCCCTGAGGGGGCTGGTGGGAGGTCAGTGGCCTGAATTGTCTGCCCTCTTTGAAAGCTTCCAGGATTCTAGAAGGAGCCACCACACCCACCCCGAGCCCACATCGGGTCCCCAAGACCGCTGAGAACAAACCCACGTGGGGACGGAGGAGGGCTCGGCTTACTGAGCTGCTTGTGTCGCTTGGCGGGTATCTTCAGGATGACCCGCTTGATGAAGAGGTGCAGGTGGCTGAGGAGGATGAAGGGGGGCGGGGCCGGGGGCCTGCCCTGGTACTCCTCGATCAGGTCGTGCCGCTGGAACTTCCAGATCTGGTCTGTGTGCTCCTGGACCTGCTGGAACGTGTAGCTGATGGGGAGGCAAGGAGCATGCCAGTTACACAAGGATGATGAGGTGCAGGACAACGAGACGCAGCAAGAACGATTACACACCCATTTCACTGCTTGGGGGTCTGGGTGATGGCCGCTAAACAGCAGACACATGCCTCCTAGGAGGGTGATTCTAGAAGCAGAAAAGGCCGACTAGCCGGACTCAGAATTCTGAGCTTCCTGACAGCAAAAGTGAGAGGAAAGGAAGAACACCTAGATTTTAGAGTTTGTAAACCTCCTTGGTGATAAAACAATGCGCACATTTGTGGGGAGTCAGACATTGTCCTGGGGTTGAACTCTAAGAGGAGTACATCGATGAAACCTGACAAACAGAAGGGACAGTGTCTTCAACAGGCAGGCAAGTTTATTCTCTGCATGTCCATCATCTTGCAAATGGACCCTGGCAGAGCTGAACTGGAGACGGACAGAGGCACTCGAAGGAAGGCCAGCAGGGCCGAAGTGCACTTGCTTTACTTGCTGTGCGGACAGAGCCCTTGCCCGTCGGTCCCCTTTGGCCTCTATAGCGGAGTTCCAGCACACATTCAGGGTCCGTCACATCAAATCGGAAAGTGACAGTCTCAGCAACTTAGCTGACAAATGGGCCCGTAAGAACAGCATTCTTACTAAGTGCCGACATGTGTCCCTCCACCCTCACGATGACCTCAGCCAGGCCACTGCCCTGTCCAGCCTGGTCCCCGCATCCGCAAAGTGGGGCGGCGGGGGGCGGGGAGGGCTGCACATAAAGCTTCCCCCTAGCGCTCTTACTTCACGTACACAAACAACCTGTGAAACGGTGTTTCCTCCAAGAGGACAGAGGCTGAATGAAGCTAAGTGTATTTCTCAAGAGCCCTGCGTGCGAATCCTGCTGCCCCCCTGCATGTGACTGTGCCCTGGCCCCTCCAGGGAGGCTGACCTCTGTGAGGCACCCAAAGATTCCTTGACCGTGAACCGGGAGTCCACGCCCTACAGCCCCACTGACCCCAGAAGCAGGGAGGAGTGAGACTTTGCCTACCCCAGCCATCCGCAGCCACCGCAGCTGGAGGACCCGGCCCGTGGGCTGGAATGACCAGCGTCACCAGTCCCCTGGCAGCAGTGCCCTGGACACGGCAGTGACCAAGGAGAGGGCCCGGTACATTCCAGCCTGGGTTGAATGAGGCGCCTCAGAGCACCTGGTCTTGGATCCCCAGCTCCACCCGCACTGTTGGTGGTGACAGCAGAAGGACAGCAGAACATGTAGCCTACGGGAGCCCCCACACAGCACTCACTTGAACATGGCAATGAGCAAATTGAGCAGCAGGATGTTGGTGAAGAGCAGGTACAGGCAGAGCAGGATGACGGTCAGCCACTCAGGGAAGATGGGCTGGTGGTGGATGGAGTCGCTCTCGGGGCACTTAGGCTTGTAGGGGTCGGTGCCATTGGGGCTACACTGGTCCGGGTTGAAGTTTACGCCTAGCATGGGGGTGAGGCAGGGAACAAAGCAAACCATGCGGTCATAAGGCCTGGACACCCGCACATCAGGGCGACCTCAGCTGTCAGCTCAGCCCCAAAGAGGGGCGTCCATCTACACCCAAGCATCCTCTGAGGGCAGGAAGTGCGGCTGTCAAGAACTGCCCTAGGAGCCAGACGTGTTCTCTGGGCTGGCACGTGCCCCCGCCCAGGACCCAGCCATCCCCAGGAGCCATTTCCTGGGCCCTAGGTAGGGGCCAGCTGCAGGAGGGTGACTGTCATCGTCATCACTAGCACACAGCTCCCAAACTGGAAAGCCCCATGGTGTGGGAGAGACGTCAAAGGGAGAAAATTAACAAAAGAGGAGACAGGAAGAAACAAAGTAATGCAGAGGCGATGTACTGGCCGGAGGAGCCGGTCATTGCCAAGCAAATACAGTCCCACGTTGGTAAAGAAGTAGAAGGTGCCTGATGAAACATAAATATGCATTCAGTCTGGGCATGAAAAAGTCTCTACGGGAACATACGAAGCTGTTAATAGGGGTTAACTCTGGGACATGGGGTTACGGACTACATCTTTCTTTACCTTGAATTTGAAAATTTTTCAACAATGACAATGCACTGTTTTGTCATCAAATATATTTTGGAAAGTGTTACTAATTTCCTGAGATAGAAACTCACTATAATAGTTACAAATACCTATATTAAAAATAGCTCAAATTAATGACATAATATTGCACCTTAGTTAACTAAAAAGAGAAAAGCAAAGTAAATCCAGAACGAGCAGAAGGAATTAATAAAGATCAGAATGCAAATAAATAAAATTAAGTATATTTTAGAAAATGAAGAAAACCAAAATCTCGTTCTTGAAAACGATCGACAAAATTAAAATCCTTTATCTATACTGACCAAGGACAAAAAACAAACAAACAAAAAGCAAAACAAAAAAGCTCACATTACTAAAATCATAAATGAAAGAGAAGACATTATTACCACTCTTACAAAAATAAAAAGAACTGTAAGAAATACTACAAAAAATGGTATGATAGGAAATTAGATCACTTAGAAAAATGGACAAATTCTTAGAAAGACACAAACTACCAAAAGTGACTGAAAAAGAAATAAAAAATACAAATAGACCTATAATAAGTAAAATTACTGAATTAGTACTTTTAAAACTTCACACAAAGAAAAGTTCAGGCCCACATGGCTTCAATGATGAATTCTACCAAATATTTAAAGAAGAATTAAAACTAACCTTTCAAAAAACGTTCCCAAAATATAAAGAAGGAGGGAATACTTCCTAAGCCACTCTATGAGGCCAGCACCACCCTCATACCAAAAGAAGACAAAACATTACAAGAAACCTACAGACCAACACCCTTTGTGAATATAGAGGCAAAAACTGTCACCAACATGCTAGAACTGAGTCCAGAAACATGTAAGAGAACTATACACCATAACCAAGTGAGATACATCCCAGGAAGGTAGAGTTCGTTTAACACCTGAAAATCAATTAATGTACCATATTAATAGCATAAAGGACAGAAGCCATGTAAACATTTCAACAGACACAGAACAAGCATTTGGCAAAATCTAACAGCCTTTGATAACAAAAACACTCAAGAAACCAGGAATAGAAGGGAACTTCTTCAACCAGATAAAGGACATTTATAGAAAACCCGCTGCTAATATCATACTCAATAGTGAAACAAGGAAAGCTTCCCACCCCTAAGATCCAGAACAAGATAAAGAGATTTGTTCTAAATACTTCTTTATCATTGTACCAGAGATTCTAGCAGGACAATTAAGCAATAAAAATAAAGGCATCCAGACTGGGAAGGAACAAGTAAAAGTATCTCTATTTGCAGATAACATGACCTTCTACAGAGCAAATCCAAAGGCATCCACTCAAAAATCTATTAGAACTAATAAAAAAAAAATGGACAAGGTTTCAGGATACTAGATCAATACATAAAATACAGTATATTTCTATACACTAGCAACAAATAATCCAAAACAAAATTAATATAACAACCTATTTACAATAGTATGAAGAAGAATAAAACACTTAGGAATACATTTCATAAAAGTATTACAACTTATACACTGAAAACTACAAAATGTCATTGAAAGAAATTAAAGACCTAAACAAGTGGGAAGACATTCCATGTTCACAATCAAAATCCTAGATGACTTTTTTTTTTGAGAAATTGATCAACTGATCCAAAAATTCATTGTGGATCCAAGGGACCCAGAGGCCAAAACAATCTTGAAAAAGAACAAAGTTGAAGGACTTGGACTTCCTGATTTTAAAACTTACTACAAAGCTACAATAACTAAGACAGTGTGGCACTGGCACAAGGACAAACATATGGATCAATGGAACAGAATAAAGAGCCCACAGATAAACCCTTTTGTTAATGATCAATTGATTTTTGACAAAGGTTCCGAGACGATCCAAAAGGAAAGCATAATCTTTTCAACAAATATCCAGAAATAACTGAGTATTTGCATTCAAAAGAATACTACACACACAAAAAAATTTAAGTAGATCAAAGGTGCAAAGTAAGAGCTAAAGCTGTAAGACTTTGAGAATAATAACACAGGTATATATCTTCATGGTCTTGGGTTGGGCAATGGAGTTTTAGTTATGGCACCCAAAACACGAATGATAAAAGAGACTGATGAACTGAACATCATCAAAATTAAAAACTTTTGTGCTTCAAAGGACAACATAAAGAAAGTGAAAAGACAGCCCACAGAATGGCAACATATTATTTATAAATCATCTACATGATAGGGGGCTGGTATCCATATGCAAAGAACTCTTGCAACTCAACAAAAAGACAAATGATCCACTTGAAAAATGGGCAAAGGTTAGGAATAGGCATTTCTCTGACGCAACAGCAATGACTCCCTAAGTACCCGAAGAGGTGCTCAACGTCATCAGCCATCAGGGAAATGCAAAACAAAACCACAGTGAGATATACATCACACCCACTGGGATGGCTGGAATCAAAAAAGCCAGCCAGTTACAAGTGTCGGCAAAGGTGTGAGGTGTGGAGAAGCTGGAGCCCTCGCGCATGGCTGGTGGGGCAAAAATGGTGCAGCCACTGTGGGAGACAGTTTGGCAGTTTCTCAAAAAGTTAAACCTGGAGTTACCACATAACCCAGCAGTTTCACTGTTAGCTACACATTGAGGAGAAATAAAAATATGTCCACACAAAAACTCATAAATAACTGGCCATAGCTCCATTGTTCATAGTAGCCAAGAAGTGCAAACAACTCAAATGTTCGCCCACTTAGGAAGAAACAAAATGTGGTCCATCCACACAAAGGAATATTATTGAGTCACAAAAAGGAATGAAGGGCTGATACAGGCTACGATATGGATGCTCTTGAAAACATTGGCTTGGTAAAAGGAAGAAACAAAACACTAGATTTTTTTGGATACATACCCAAAAAGACTGGATTAAATTGGATACATATCACTTTATCCAATTTATACGCACACACAAAAGATGTTCTGAAGAGATGAAAAGTAGCTTAGGGGTTGCCTATGGCTGAGAGGAGGAGGGACAGGGGAGTGGCTGCTAATTCATATGGGGTGTCTTTTGGGGGTGATGTTGCAAATGCTCTAAAATTAGATTCTAACTTTTAGATTCTAAAATTAGTAAATAAAGAAAAAACTCAGTATACAAAGTAAATGTTCTCTCCATCTAGGGAAGGAGGAAGTTATTTCTGTCTGGGGTGGAAAAGAAGGTATAGGGTGGCACTCAAGTTGGGGAGAGTGTGTCGCTGATACCCCACAGCCCCAGGTCCCACCCTCAGCCCACCTGGATCTCAGCCGAAGCTTCGTGGTACACCTCAGCACCTGTCCCCACCCCAGCTGGTGCCTTCCCCCTCAAGTGGACAGTGTAAGCCCTCGCCTCTTCCTTTCCCCGGGGGGACTCTGGGACCTCCCGTGCCATGGGCAGCGCTGAGCAGGTGGGAAACACCCCTCTCCTCTCCTCATCCCCTGAGCTCACAGGACCCTTGCCAGAGTGGGGACTCCTGTCCCACAGTTGTCAGAACCTCTTCCTACCGTCGATGTAGGCCGGTATTTGCCCGAAGATGGTGAGGTACGATTGGTACACGACCCCCCGGAAGATCCAGTCCACCCGGCTCTCATTGTGGATGAGGATGGCCTGTTTGGCCACCCCGAAGGACACAACCCACACGGCCAACAGGAAGAGGAAAAAGAAGACGTCCTTCATCTGCAGAGACAAGGCAGCACCAGCTGCAGCCGTGCACACACCTTGCTCCCCTGACCACAGGTGCATGCCACCCTCTGTGCCCTGCCTGTGCACTCTGCAGTGGAGGGAGAAGTCCACACCCACGCTGCAGATGCTAGGAGCCAGGAGCTCCAGGACACAGCCCTGGGGCTGTCCCCATGTGCTAATGGGCTCCTGAACACCCAACAATGGATAGGAGGAGATGGGTGTGACTGTGACCCACAGAGGGGAGCAATTGGAGCTCCAATAGGGATCAGGAATGTGCTGTGGAGATCAGGGGGAGCTACCTGGAAGAGGTGACATACAGGAAAAGACCCAAGACAGACGTGCCAGGAGGTGAGAGCCCAGGGGCAAAGCAGACACGTGAGAACCTGGGGGGTGTGCTTAGGCCCTGGTGCACCCCACTCGCACCTGCCAGCATGCTCCTCATCCCCTTACCATCCGCTTCACGATGATTATCTTGGGCCCCAGCGTCTTGCTGATGGTAAATATGTGCATCAGCCGGAGGCAGAACATGATGAAATCCAAAGACAGTATGATGCGCCCGGGGTACAGCAACGCCGGTATCAGCCTGGCCCGGGGCAGAGGCAGGACGCTCAGCTTGCGGCTCCCAGGCCCTGTCCCCAGCCGCCGGCTCACCTGCCCAAGCCCATGTGTGGCCCCTGGAGGCAAAGAGCTCTGGCGATTTCTGGGCCCTGAATACTACAAACTGGGTATGAGCCCAGGGCCAGAGACTCTGGTGGGGGTGGGGTGGGAGCGTTCTCCAGAACGTTCCAGAAGCCTGGCGTCGGGCAGGTAACCAGGCTGTGCAGGCATCTTGGGAGGGGCAGCTGGACAGGGTCCCTTGAGCTTCATGGAGAAAGGGGGCCTTTGGTGGCAGACACGTGCCACCTTAATGGGCAGTGGAGAGGCCAGGACCACAGCAGGATGGAGCCACTACCCACGCACGTGGACAGCCACCCTCTGCTCTTCCCACAGTCCCCAGGGTGGGCAGGGGCAGCCACTGGACAGACAGCAGACTCATTCAGAGGCAGCTGAGCCCACGAAGGTGGCCGGCTCTGATCCCAGCCCCAAGCCTGCCCCTGGAGGCGCCCTGAGGGGAGAGGGCCACTAACCTGCAGGTCAGTCCTGCTATAAAGAGCAGGATGGCAGCAATGTCCAGTTTATTCCAGAAGTCACTGAAGTACAGCAGCGCCATCTTCGTCAGCCCACACTCATCAGGGTCATAGAGGAGCTGTGAGAGGGTGTGTCAGGCGAGGCCTGGCCTGCTGTCACTCTTGTCTCACCCGCAGTAACGCTACCCCTTCCCAGAGAGCAAGGCCAGCTGGGGAAGGGGCGGGTTGCCACCACATCCCTCCTGGGCAGGAGTTGTCACCAAGCTCCCCAAGCGGCCCTGACCCCAGCCCTGTCCAATATGCATATGAGTGTGTTGGGGAAGCCCCCTCCCCACCGTCAGGAGCCAGCTTGCCCTGGGCTTCCTGCAGCAGCTCCAAGAGAGAGGGAGACCACTGGCGTGCCCGCCGAGCCTAGTGGGAGTCCCCACGCCCTCCTCTGTCTGCGGGAGGCCATGGGGACAGGAGGGCAGAGGAGACGCCAGCAGACAGGGCAACGGCACCTCCTGGCCTGCTCCTCCTTCCACTGCTCCGGGCCCCGGCCGGCAGTGGGGTTTACAGTGTGAGCAAAGTGGGCCAAGGGCCACATGAGATGGTGACGGAGCCCATGGCAGGTGGGAGGGGACTGGTAGACTAGGGGACCACCGAGGACTGCAGGGAAGGGGTGGGATGTACCTGCCGCAACTCCTCGCAGACCAGGGAGAAGAGCCAGAGGTAGATGAGGTGCTCGCACCAGGAGGGCGAGGGCTGGAAGTCCACCATGAGCACGTAGGCGAAGAGGCAGAGGAAGGAGAAGTAGGACAGGATGTTCAGGTGGAAGATGACCACGGGCGCGTTAAAGAAGGCACGGACACGCGCCAGGCCTCGCACCGCCTGCAGCCGCCTGTCCCTGTGGTGACAGTGAGGCCGTGAGGGGCCTGACAGCCCAAGAACCTCAGCCACCCCAGGACCAGGCCCCTGTGCTCAGGGAGGTCTCATAGGTGCTCACGCCACGCAGCAGGGAAGGGAGGGTGTACCCCTACGGTCCTGCGTGTGCAGCTGTGACAGAGGGGCCCTGCCAGGTGCCATGCAGAGCTTGGACCCCCAAAGAGCCTGCAGCCTGATCCCATTAGGGCGGTAACATACCCTCATCCCACTTGAGTACTCAGGGCAGGTGGGTGCTCAGGGCAGGGGGATGCTTGGGGACAGTGAATGCTCAGGCAGGGTGGGTGCTTTTGCATAGGTGGGCACCCTTTCCTCTGCCTTCTTCCCACATGCAGCCCCACCATTCTAGGATCTGGTCACAGCCCTGAGGGTATGGGCACCTTGCGCCCAGCGGGGGCATTTGGGATGGAAGGTCCCGAGACCCAGGCCCTGCCTGCAGCCCTGCAGCCCTGCAGCCCTGCAGCCCAGCAGCACCTGAAGGAGATAAGGCCAGTGGAGAGCAGCGGGAAGGCCAGCATGCACAGGATCACGCGCCAGAGCCCGTTGTCCACAGAGAGCTGGCCCCACCACACCTTGGTCAGGAAGGCCTGCAGACAGAGGGGCCCCGTTTCAAGATGGTGGCCCCCTCACCCGACCCTGACCTCAGATTCCACGAATCCCACCCCGAGGGTGAGTCCACACGCTCATGCACCACACTCTCTGGGCCCCCCAACCACGTGATGTGGTGGGTGGCACAGGGCAGGCCCCGCCACCTGCCAGCTGAGGAGAGGCTCCAGGTGGGCCAGGACGGCTCTCCCAGAGGTAAGCAGGGAGAGGTGGGGCCCATACTTTGGCTTCCAGCTCCAGAGCTCATCCTCCCTGGCTCTCACCAGCTGGCCCCTCTGAGCACTGTGTGTGTATGTGGGCAGGGTGGTGACAGGACTCCTCCCCACCGCATCCCTAGGTCTCCTCACAGCACGTGCTGATGCTGCTCCAGGGACACAGTGACAGCACAAAGCCACGCTCAAGGGAATGCTGGTGTTCCGGGGGGACCCGCCGAGTGCCAGGCCTCCAATGCTTGTGGAGGAGCTCCCTGCTTCCGTCACTCCACCCTCTGCCACGTGTCCCTCCCAAGGCCCCAGGTGGGGGGACTGATGCCTGGCTCCTGGGGTCTCTGGGGGGATTGTCAGGGCTCCCAGGTAGGAACACCCTGTGTGGGGGTGACCAACAGCCTTTATGACCCACCGCCTGCTCTCACTTAGCCTCAGTTTCCTCCTCTGCAAACAGGGAGGGAGGAGGGTCTGCGGGGTCTGCAGCATGTGACCAATGGGCCAGGCCCTGTCCCTGGGTCCCCAAGGGACCTGAAACGCATGAATGTGGGTGCCCTCCATGTGAGCGGGGTCTGTGTGTCCCCTGACAGCACCATGGGTGGCTCTTCCTGGAAGAAGGCCCTCAAAAGGTTACCTGGATGCCCCCGTGGGACACGAACTTCATGTCCTTGGCCTCCAGGGCCAGTTGCAGGCAGGTGGTCTTCCCCCAGGCCTCCGACACACGGATAAGCAGTTTCTGTGCTCTCTCCTCGTCCTTCCGGTAGCACTCGGTGAAGACCCCTGATGGAGGAGGGAGAACTGTGTCACAGCAGCACGGTCACGATCGCTGACAATGAGGACAGTGTCAGAGAGCAGCCCCTTCAGATGGCACAGGCTGGACAGGGGTGGGGCTGAGATCGGGATGAGGATTGCAGGGCAACACCGAACGACACTGAGGGACTGAGACCTGGGACTAGGACCCCAGGGGGACACAGGGAGCTGAGCATGGCTGCAGACCAAGGCCGCGGAGAGCTCACCGATGGCCCTGTGTTCATACTGATCAGCGAGCGCCAACATCTCCTCAGAGCTGTCCGTGTCCTCCTCCTCCTTGGAGAGCTCCTTGAGGATCTTGCTGCAGGCCAAAGCCGCGGCAATGCAGTCCTGGCTCTGAGGCCCGGGGGAACCACAGTGAGGACCTGCACAGTCCAGCCCTGGGAACCCCACACGCACCACAGAGGGGTGACAAAAGCAGAGATGCCGGGACAGCATGGGCCACTGGCTGTAACTTCCTGTGGCTCCTGACTATGTGAACTATCTGGGTCGCCCAAATCAATACGTAAGCCCTTTCTGGGGTCCGGTCTCCTGCACTGGCCAGTGGGAGTAATCTGCTTGCCAAGAGGCCTGCTTGCTCACCCAGAACATGGACAGGACACAGGGCTGCTCACACAGTCCTGCTGGCACAAGGGCCAGAGCTCCCGGGGTATCTGGTCAACCCTAGGTATGTGTATGGGGCGGGGGCTGAGGGTCAGAGAGCACCCGGTGGGGGGAAATAGGACCAGACCCATGCAAGTCTCCATCCAGGCTCAGGGCTCTCTGCCTCAGTGGCACTGCAAGCCCCAGGCACCAGAGGGGGGCTAAGAAAAGGTCAAGGAAGGCTCTCTGAGCACAGGCTGGAGGCGCTGAGTCTACGAGCAGCACCAGCCCAGCACAAGGGGCCAGTGTCAGAGCCTGGCAGCCTGTGTTCGGCCTTTCTATCCCGAGCCCCATGGAGCACACCAAGGCCACAGGCCGGGCCACTGGCCCACCATGCACCCTGGGAGAAGGAGAACCTCTCTCCCAGCATCACCGCCAATTCCGCACTGCCAGGGACACTGGGGAGGAAGCCAGCTCCTCGAGAGCACTGTGGAAGTAGCAGGGGCCAAAGAGCAGAGGCTCACGAGAAAAAATTATGCCATTTTACTTTCCCTTTACGAGGAGAACCAACTCAAATCAGGCTCAGGGCAGGGGCACCATGGCCTGCTCCCATCTAAGTAACAGAGGGTCTCCACTGAGATCCCCAATGGCCAACGGAGGCAGACGTGGCCCTGCCAGGGACGGAACATGCCCTGAAGTCTCTACTGAACAGGACAGCCGCAGCCCATGCGCTGACCCCCAGAACCCACATGGGCCACAGAGGACGGCTCCTCCTGCCGGCCTCCTCCCCGCATAGAACTGCCGCAGTTTGTTGGCTCACCTTTCGAAAAATTCTTTTCTTGCCTAGAGCCAAGCCCTCTGTTCTCAACACCGGGCACCCTGAGTCCCTTCAGGTGTTCTGATGCCCACTGCCCTCCCTCCATGGCCATGTGCCACCCTCCCCCTCTTGCTGTTGGTTCTGGGCTCACTGCTGAAGCCCAGTCACACTGATCCACCCATAGCCCTGCAACTGGTTACCTGAGCCCAAATGATTTCTGCCAGCTCCCGGCGGTTCTGGACAATGGCCCAAATGAGAAGATCACGGACCGGGTCCATGGTGAAAGCGACATGGCCTGACGAACGTTTGTAGAGGGATCGGAGGCTCACGCCCTGCACCTGGTAATCAGCCAACAGTCAGAGCCCCGCTAAGTCCCTTCTAGCATTGGAGTCCCTGCGGGGTCTGGGGGCGGTGACGGTCCTGAGCACAGCCCACCCCTTCTCAGAACCTCTGCCCCTGAAGGGTGAGCCCCGCAGCCTGCATTTTCAACAACACCCTAGACGGTTCTCATGATCAAGAGGGTTCTAAAACCATCATTCTGGACACACATAGAAACATCCAGAAAGTTAGATACCAACCGACTCCTGCACCAACATTTGTAGATTCTGTTACACTCCAGGCAGCTCAAGAGTCCTCAGTCTTATCTGATGGCAGCAAAGCCTTTTTCTATGAGGACAAATTCTAACACAGAGTCTGTTAAGAGATTCGTGGCTGTGAGCTCCTCAGAAATCTACACAGTGTCTCCTGCAGAAAAAGAGCTGGTGAACAGACACTGAGGTCCCATGTGAGCAGGAGGGCACCTGGGCCGCAGACACACTCAACCTACACAGTGACATAAGAACCCAGGCTTCCTGGCCGATCAGTAAGGAAACGCATAATAACGCAGTCTGGGAACAATTCTCAGAGGTAGAGAACACAGTTCCCATCTCACGCGCAAAATCGCACTTTCTTTAAGAGGTTTTGAAAATTTCCTGAAGGCTCGTCTGTATAAAAAATTAGTTTATCTTCTTAAATTACAGTCATGGTTAAGCGTGAGCTTCCGTTTTGGATCTACATGAGTGCCTTCCAACTGGCGATCTTAAATGCATCGGAACCGGGAAGAGCAGAGCTGCGAGGATGTAAAACTGAGCCGCAGCCGCCTCTCTCTCAGTGGTCAGGCACAGCTTGCCTGGGACAGTGAACAGATTTCAAACCCTGACAGAAGTAGGTCATTTTCTAGCAGGAAAGAAAATAAATAAATAAAACCTAATCTAATCTTAGAACGGACAGAACACCTAAACAAAGAAATTATCAGGAAAGAAACTGAGGAAGTTATCAGAGCTCCTACCCTGATGGACTCACAGGAGAGTCTAAGGTTGTAATAAGCAGTGAATTCCAGTCACATAAACTGTTCCAGAGCTGAGAAGGAAGGAAGGCTTCTCAAAGGATTTTGCAAGAGTAACATAAAATGGTACCAGGACCTGACAAAGGCAGCCCCCCAAATAAAACTACAACCACGGCCTTAAACAGTCTGATGCAAAAACACCGAAAATATTGGGACAGAATCCAGCGTCGTATTAGACACATCTTACACTGCAATCAAGCTGAGAGTCGAAACAGCAATAAAAACATTTCACTACCAGGAAATCCATTAAAATAATTGTCCAAAGTCAAAGAGCAATTCAACCTCTCAAAGGGAAACTGACAAATTCAGCACTGAGACTTCACTTGTAAAACCTTAATGGATCAGGAGACAAACGCTCCCCAGTGCGCACACCAGCATCGTGCTGAACTCAGGCACCACAGGGCTCCCATCAAATGAGGAGAGACTAGAAACACCCTCTCCTATTGTTGCAACACACAGGCTGGGCACCTCACGCAGACGGGGTGGAATGTTCTGACCCGACTATATGAAAAACCAGTTGCACCTACTGAGCAGGACTGGGGCTACGGGACACAGTAGGGGTCATCCTCCTTGTATAACCTTCCGTATCATTAGAAATTTTTAGAAAGAGAGAATTATGGGCTGGATTATGTCCCTCCCCGAATTCATATGTTGAAGCCCCAACCCCCAGTGTGACTGTATTTGAAGACAGGTCTCTAAGGAGGTGGTTAAGGTTAAATGAGGTCATATGCACGGGGCCTTGACTCAACAGGATTACAGTCCTTATAAGAAGAGGAAGCAACACAGAGCCCTCTCTCCCTACATGGGGTAAGCAGAAGAAAGGCCGTCTGCAAACCAGGAAGGAAAGCCTTCCTTGAACGAACCCCGCTGGTGCCATGGTCTCAGGCCTCCAGGCTCCAGAGCTGCAAGAGAATAAGCCCCTAATCTGTTGTACTTTGTTATGGCAACTAAGCAGACTAAGGCAGAGAGTGTAATTTCTTTTCTAATAAAAATATAAACTGAATTTTTTTTTTTTTTAGAAAAAAATTCCAAGGTTGCAGCATTGGCCCCGCGCACAGGCCACGCTGAGCAGGGGCCATGTTACCAGCACGCACGTTGAGCTTGATGTGGGGCACGGGCAGCAAGAGCCTCGGCCGGTCGCTGGAGCGGGGCCGGGGGTACAGTGGCTGCGTGAAGTCGCCCAGGAGCTCCCGCAGCACCTGAGCCACGTGGTGCATCTGCAGGGCAGGCATGGCGGGTGCACAGGTCACGCGCTCGGGCTCCTCCGCCAGCACCTTCTGCAGCTTGCAGTGGAACAGGCAGGAGGGGTCCAGGTTCCTGTACAAGTACAGCAGGGTGTCCCACGTGACAAACTCCTTCAGCCGCAGCCCGTTCTCGAGGAAGAGCTTCACGAACTCGGGCTTGTTGGAGATGAGGGCGGCCGTCATCATGGGGTGCAGCTCTGAAGGCTGAGAGAGAGCACCGGGGGTGAGGGTTGCTGTGTCAGGCCATCGCCTCCCAAATCATGGCCTCCCCAAATCATGGCCTCGATGCCCTGGCATGGGGACAACTGTTGCCTCTCTGATTTAGGGGGCGGAAACCTTGGCCAGGCCACCCTCTGCCAAGGGAAGGGCTGAATTTCGACAGAGTCCATCTTGCAGGACCCACCTGCTCCTGCAGCAAAACCTGTGCGGGCCCGGGACCCCCATTCCCGCCCCACCATCTGCATGGCAGCCCCGAGAGGCCATACCTTCCACTGCCGCTCGTCCGTGAAGATCTCGCTCCGGGCGATGTCCACACGATTCCACGCCACTGCCAGCTTCAGCTGGTGGTCCCAATTCTCGTGGCCAAAGTGGTCGTGGCTCCGAGAGGCTGCAGGTAAGAAGACAGCATCCTGGGGGTCGACCTGCAGCTCCAGGCCCCTGCCCGTCAGCACCCCTGCCCACTAACAGAGCCAGAGAGGCGGGGCTTGTCAGCAACATCAGCCTTTCAGCAATTTTAATTCAGTAAGTACAGGGCTCCACTGCAAAGCCCTCTCCATGCCCACACCTTTATAAAAGATTTTCCCTTTGGTGTTAGAGTCAGAGAATCTTGGTCACCATTCTGGCTCCCCCACTCCCCTGCCCAGACCCACCTCCTGGTCAAGCTCTACGTTTAAAGAGCACACAGTCTCCCATCTCCGAAAGGCCGGCACTTTTACATTAACGTTCAAAAGTCACATTCCTTCCCTGTCTTGATTGCGGAAATACCACTCACCCAGGCTGTCAGTGTAAGTATTGTGCCCAACTAGTTTATGTTCTCTCTTCCTGGTTTAATGTTTTAAAATACGGGCTGTTGTTCAGGAAAGAAAATGAAAAGAGCCCAGCCCCTCGCCTCGCACCACACACAAAGTCAGCTGAGGTGGACTGCAGACTTAAGAGCTGAGCCCACAGAGCTGCCACACGAACAGAAGAGACATTTGCAAAAAGCGTGAACCAGAAAGGAACAAACTGGTCAAGTAAAATGCATTAAAATGTATGCCTTCTGCTCTTCAAAAACACCTGGACAAAAATATAAAAGCAGACCATGAGCCAGGAGACAATAGCCCAGCATGTGGAGCGGATGAAGGATTTGTATCAGAATATATCAAAACCTTGACAATGCAAAAATAGAAGGACAAACAATTCAGTATACATGGACGAATGATCAGAAAGACACTCCATCAAGATGATATCCTAATGGCCCCCAAGCCCAAGAAAAGATGCTCACATCATTCATTAGTTACTGGGGACACCACACTGAGACGTCACCTCCCACCCACTTCCAACCCCCGGGGCTCCCACCCACTACGACAGCTGCTGTCTAAGACTGACAATGCCACACCTCGGGGAGGCTGCAGAGGGACAGCAGTGTGATCTTCTTGGAAAATGGTTTGGCAGTTTCTCATAAACATACACTCACCCTAAAGAATCAGTCATTCCACTTCCACAGGTGGACCCAAGAGACATGAAAACGAATACCATGTTTTGCCGTGCATAACACACACCCACCTTTTTGTGTGCATCATACATGGGCTTATTATACCCATGGCATATAATCATTATACCCATGTATAATGTGCATTCTTATTTTTCCCTCAAAAATTTGGGCAAAAGAGTGCGCATTATACATGGCAAAATACAGCAGCTGTGTGTACAGCAGCCCCAAACTGGGGGCTGCCTCAGGGTCTATCAACAGAGGAATGGACAACGGGCTGCCACTCATGACAGAACACCACTCGGCAGCAAAAAGGAACCAAGCTCTGATACCCGTGACAATGCGGAAGAATCTCAAAACCACAGCATTGAGCGAAAGCAGCGAGACGCGAAAGAACACAGAGCGTCCCGTTCCATTTGCGTGAAGTTCTAGAACAGTTCACTGACCTGTAGTGACAGAAAGCAGATACACAGTCCCCCAGAGTGAAGAGGAGGGAGGTTTGATGGCAAAGGGGCAGGAGGGAACATTCTGGGCTGGGGAAACTGTCCTGTGTCTGGGCTGAGGTGGGAACATGGGGTGTCCACACCGGTCAGAATTCATCCAGCAATAAACTCGGAACAGGGGGTTACTCTGTATAAATTGCGTGTCAGTAAAATCAATTTTTAAAAAGGGTTGTCATTGAAAAATTATATATATATTTCTACAGCCATATGTATTTTCAGAGGTCCACCCCCTTCCCCAAAGCAACCAGTTACAAGCACTTACACTGTTTGCTTCCAGAAATAAATACTCTCTATTTCTGTCCCCCAGTGGCTCTCCAAGTCTCTCTTTTTCCCACCCTGCACATACAAAGGTACCTCCCATGCTGTTCTGCACAACACAGAGCTATGCCAAAATCATCTTGCTAAACATTACATTGAGATTAACAGAATTCTAGAGTGCACACATCTTAAAAGCACAGCTCTGTGGCCCGGTATCTTTGCTGCCGTCTACACCTGCATAACCACCACCAAGACCCAGACTGAAACATTCCAGCTCCCGGGGCTTGTTCAGGCCCCTCCCCGCAGCACCTGCACAGAAGGGACCACCCTCACAGCAATAGCTTTGCTGCCTCTGAACATCATCACAGCAGACTGAGGACCGAGGCCGCCAGGACTTGGGGTCCGTGTTGGACCACAAGTAGGTCCTTCCTCTCCCAGTGCTGTGCACTGATGGTCAGACTCAGGGTCCCCAAGGGCCCTTTGTCACAGCCTTTGAGGCCACGGAAGCCTTGGATTTCCCCCAGACACGAGCTTCCTGGTGTTCTTCTTCATGGCCCTTTGGCCACTTCAGAGAAGAAGGCAGCGAAGAGACAGACACTGCCACTGCCCATCTGTGACGGGAACACCCTGAGACCCCTGTCTCCATCAGACAGTCACGCCGTGAGTCATGGTTCCTCATCCCTGCCCCACACATTCGTCTGTTGCCACCCAGAGGGAGCGGCTCCAATTCTATTGGACCAGCTCTTCCCAGCTCCTCTCTCTTCCAGCAACAATCTTCCTAGATGAAGTCCTTCTAACGGAAGTCTCTAGTCTGAGCTTCGACCATTGCATGGGCTGGGTGAGGTTTCGTAGGTGATATTCAGTCCTTCTGTCAGTGAGAGGGGCGTGGAGCAGGTGCACAGAAATAAAGGTCGCGTTTGCCGTTCTATGGTGGAAGCTTCCCACTCTGCATCAGGGTCTGCCTGGGGGCAGTGTCCCCGGCACAGCCATGGGGCAGCCAGCAGGAAGGACAGGGAAGTACTAGCCTCCCCAGCAGCGGAAGAAGAGGAAAGAGGGAAGTGTGGGCTCAGGAAGAGCAGCTGGAGGGCAGAGGTCAGGCCAAAGCGGCTGCCCAGAGCTCTGTGGCCCACGAGAACCCCCGTGTTGGGGCTCTAGTGCAGGGGAGCAGGGAGGTCAAACGTGGGGCCCAGGATGTGGAGTCAGCAGCAGGAATTCTAAGGTTCTTCCTTTTTACCCTGAAATTTTGTGAGAAACTATGATGATCACAAAGGGCTAAATTAGTGCGGACTGCTCTCAGGTTTCAGCTAAAAAGGCAAGTTGATAAAGACACCAGTATCCCAGTATCAGCAATGGGTCCCCACCTACCAGCCAGCCACCCTCTGACCAGTGTGTCTGTGACTAGAACTCAGGGTCCCGAGCACCCTTGTTCTGGCTTCTCCCTGGGCCCCCACTTTGCCCGACCCTCACCTTTCAGCAAGGCCTGCAGGATGGCCACGTCCACGTCCTGTTGGCCATCCTTGCCTTCCCGGAAGATGGTCAGCAGCTGCCGCCTCCGGACAATGTCTTGGATCTGCAACAAATGTTCCCCAAGTGAGGTCCCCAATGACAGGCAGGTCTCCTGCCTCCTTCAAGGGCACCCACAGAGGTGAGGCCCTGGGCACGGAGCCAGAGCCCTGGGCGTGAGTCCTGCCCACCCGTGTGGCCAGGGCCACCAGCTCGAGTCCCATTCCCTGGACAGTGAAGATGAAGATGCTAAAGGGCCAACTATGTGATACTTGCGAGTGATCTGTGTGTAGAAAAAACAGCCCAAGGGTGAAACATTTCTACCCCATCTGTGAGGTGGGGTCTGTTGAACGCCCAGTGTTGCTTAACTTAAGACTTCTCCCCTTGGTCCTCCCACCAGGGCCCTGCCGTTCCTCATCCTACCTACCTACCTATCTACCTATCCATCCACCCATCCACCCATCCATTCATCTGACCATCCATCCATCCATCCGATTATCCACCTACCTACCTATCCATTAATCCACGTATCTATCTGCTCACCCTACCTATCTACCACCTTACCTACCCTACCTACCTAGCTACCTACCTACCTCTGTATATGTCATATATACCTACAAACTCCATCTATCTATCCATTGATCTACCTATGATCTATCACTTGTCTATCTGTCTATTACAGCATTTCCTGCCAGTTGCTACTCCCCATAACCCCTTCACCTTGAGGCCAGGGTACACCTTCCACAGGTCCCTCCTGGCTCCCCAAGCTTCAGACACCTGCCCTAGGCCCCCAGGCCGGCCACACCCAGCCTCCCCTGCTTCCCCCTCTGCTCCCGGCCTGTTGCTCATGCTTCCAGGCCGGCCACTCCCCACATCAAATACCTCACCTGCACTCCTAAGGCCCCACACTTCCCCATCCCTCAGGGTTTCTCATCAATTCCAAAAGAACCCCTGGTCTCCCCAGCCCCACCTGTCCTCCAGCCAAAATGTCTCCTGAACTTAACCCAGCCTTTGGTTCACGTGGCCGACAGCCACCATTTTCGGAGTGTGTCTGTGCAGATGAAAACTCAGCACTTCGCATAAATGTTCTTGTCCCGTCCTCTGAGTTTAAGTATCATCGTCCCTGTTTGACAGACAAGAAGAGCAGTGCCGAGGGAGGGCAAGTGTGTCCCCCTGATACACAGCTATTGGGTGCTGGCTGTGAGCCCCGTGATGAGACCCCCACAGCTGGTGTCCATGTGCACGATGCGCATGGCAGCGCAGGCCCACGCTCTGGGGTTTGCTGAATGAATCACTGCTCATTACCATGAAGCTGGGGGGTCCCCTCCCTTGAAACAAAAGTAACAAGAAGGGGTCACCGCTGTGGCACAGCTGAGACTGCATTGTCTAAGCACCATTTTCAGGGTCTTGACTCAGCCACGGAGAAGGGACTAAAACAGGCAACTTCTGACAACAGTGGGTCATAGTCAGTTCTGAGAATTGCCTGAATAATTTATAAATTAATCCAGGAAAGGCCCTGGGGACTGCCCACCAATTCCCGATGGCTCTGTGGGGGACAGAGCTGACGCTCACAGCCGGACTTCAATGTCTTCACAAACTGACCTGACCACACGGCAAAACAGTCTCACGGAACGAGGCCACCCTGTGACCACAAGCAGCACTGACGAGAACAGGTCCCTGCCACAAACTCCCAAAGAAGGGCCCCTGCTCCCATCCACAGTGAGCGCCTTGCCTTCGACCCTCCACCCCCAGTCGGGGCCCAAACCCTCAGCGTCCCCCCAACACCACACCACGGCTCCTGAGGGGAGTATCCTGCCCACACTTGGTCACCTACGATGTATCCCTGTGGTCTTTGACTGGTGAGCACGGACTGCCCATGTGGCCTGAAATTAGACATAGTTGGGACTAAGCTGTTCTGCAGACGGGCCCTGGAAAACACACATCAGGCACTTAGAGCTGAATTTCCAGGGATTTTTATAGCCTGGCCCACCATTCACAGAGCTGGGAAACGATGTATCTCCGACAACCTTGCAGCCTCAACTTGTTACTGGGGAAACAAGGATCCGAGGGGTACTAAGCATCCCCACTGAGAATCATGCCAGGAAACGGGGGTCAGGTGAGCTCAGGATGTGGCCAAGACAGTAGTCAGAATGACCAGAGAAACTGGGGTACAGAGGGCTCTCCCCTGAGCTCATTCAGCTGGTCGCAGCCTTCATGGGATGCTGAGGGCTGACCCAGCCATGCTCCCTCACACCACTGGAGGCTGGGGTCCTGGCTGTGGGCTTGTGGGGACCCCTGAAATCTGGACTGGGGAGACAGCTGCTTCTGAGTTCCATGCCAAGTAACCCAGTGCTCTCAGCTGAGCCAGACAGCCTCCAAGAACTGGAGGAGTCCTTCCCTGTATGCCCTGCCCTGTCTGCCTGTAACGGGTTCTTGCAGCCTCTCCACTCATCTGCAACAATTTATCTTCCACTACAGGGATTGAAGAAAA